>JAHNEJ010002497.1:0-134109 GCA_022559845.1 Amorphophallus konjac | reverse complement strand
TATCTCATATGGTATAGAAGGAACTGATTTACTTGAGATCCTATTCAATAAATAAGCCGCAGTCTCTAACGCATAGCCCGAGAGTGACAAGAGTAGTCCTGGCATAGACATCATGGATTGGACCATGTCTAACAAGGTCATGTTTCTCCTTTCGGATACACCATTGTGCTGTGGTGTATACGGTGGAGTCCACTGAGAAACTATTCCATTGTCTTTAAGATAAGAAGTGAATTCATGGCTTAAGTATTCACCTCCTCGATCCGATCGAAGAGCCTTAATCCTTTTGCCAGTCTGTTTCTCTACTTCCTTTTTGTATTCCTTAAACTTCTCAAAGGCTTGTGATTTATGTCTCATTAAATACACATAGCCATATCTAGAGAAGTCATCAATAAAAGAAATGAAATAGAGATAACCTCCTTTTGCTTCTATGGACGTGGGTCCACACACATCCGAGTGTATGAGCTCGAGAAGGTCAACAGCCCTCTCACCATGTCCACCAAAAGGAGCCTTGGTCATTTTCCCCATGAGACACGACTCACAGGTATCAAATGACTTGTATTCGAACGAATTCAAATACCCATTTGAGTGTAAGTGAGAGACTCTTTTCTCACCTACATGACCAAGTCTGCAATGCCATAGAAATGCAGAATTCACTTCATCCGCATTGGAAATTTGCATAACATTAGAACGTGTATCTAATACATAAAGGGCATTGACTAATGAACCATTGGCTATAATCAAACCATTATTCATTATAGAGCACCCAGTGCTATTAAAAGTCAATGTATATCCAATGTTATACAAGTCAGAGATTGAAATAATGTTCTTAATAATATTAGGAACATAATAATAGTCATTCAGCTCCAGAATGACTCCTGAAGGTAAATTGAGGCGTGTAGTCCCGATAGCTTTGGCAGCAACTAAAGCTCCGTTGCCCATCCTCAGTTCAATCTCCTTTTTGCCCAATCGCCTTCTATTTGCCAACACCTGCATAGAATTACAGATATGAGATGCACATCCAGTATCCAATACCCATGATGTGGATTCCATATATGGCAAATAAAGGTCTATGACAAAAATACCTTCATTTAGAATTACCTTGCAATTCCTTTTCCAATGCCCAGTTTCCCCGCATCGAAAACATTTATCTTCCTTTTTATTCTTCTTGCCCTTCCCTTTGTCAACTTTGGCGAGTTGCTTACCCGTGGCCTTTTTCTTTCCTTTTCCTTTGTTACTTGTAGTGGATATCTGGGTGGCCTTCCTTTTCTTATTGGCCCGGCCAATAATCATTACAGAAGAAGATGGTTTATCTTTCTGCATAGTTCCTTCAGCACTCTTTAACATGTTGAGCAGCTCCGGGAGAGTTGCATCAATTCTATTCATGTCAAAGTTTATGATGAAGGAAGAAAAGGAATCGGGCAATGACTGGAGTATAAGATCAATGCACAGTTCAAGATCTAACTTGAACCCCAGTGCATTGAGTCTATCTATCCACTCCATCATTTTCAGTACATGAGCCTGTACTGAAGAACCCTCAGACATCTGTGTCCTGAAAAGCCTTTTGGAGATGTCATACCTCTCGATCCTACCCTGCTCCCCGAAGAGCTGGCGTAGATTGAGAAGTATACTTCTACAATCAGTCTTTTCAAATTACCTCTGTAGCTCGGGAGCCATAGAGGCCAACATGTAACATTGGGCAAGGGAGGAGTCTTCAGACCACTTGGCATAAGCCAACAACTCGCCCTCGTCGACATCAGGAGTCGGCTCAGAATGAACCGTATCCAACACGTACGCAATCTTTTCGGCGGTAAGGACTATGCGTAGGTTACGCAGCCAATCCGAGTAGTTCGGTCCAGTTAAGCGATTTGCATCCAAGATACCACGGAGGGGGTTGGATGACGACATTGTAATCTGGATAAGAAATAAAAGACAACTTAGCATGTGTTCAAATTCTAACTTAGATGTGGTTTTCTATCTTAGTTAGTCCCACTATTTTTCGATCGAACTATATAACCCTCGGTATATAGAACGGGAGATCAACGAGATCAACCTAGTGGGTCGGAATCCCAACGAGACTGATGTACGACCTTGTTGAAAGCACAACAAGCCATACACCATCTCAAGGGCAGTCAACAGGCACTTGCATCTAATGCAATATCCGATATTCGGCCCCCGAGAAATCATCCCCTTGTGGAAAGTACAACAAAGGATATTCTCGGTTAGATCTAACCATCATTACTACATAGCAATGAGTTCATGACCCGACCATTGTGGAAAGCACAACAAAGCCGAGTTCAATTCCTCACCCCATTGAGGCCGAGCCTTGGAGTTTAATCCCGCCCCCAAACTCATGGACCTTGTGGAAAGCACAACAAATCCATGAAATGAAGACGTTCATTCACTCCATAATGATGGAGGGCCACGATGACTCCTAGAGCCACGCTTACCAGATCTAAAATTTAATTGCGAGGGAATTTAATTTTATCTTAATCTCACCCTAGGTGGTAATATAAATATATCTAATATATTTACCGTACCTAGTAGTTTGCACAAAATAAATGCATCCAATGTAAAAATAAACGCAAGTGATCATGGACTTTAACCCTAATGTAACTAAGACATCCGGCCCGCTTCCAAAGCAGCTGGATCGTCCTCGTCGGGTGTGCTCCACGCTTTCAAACTCCGACGCCGCATTAATTACAACTTTTACACGGCACACAGGCCGGAAAAATTAAATTACATGTGACTCAAATTCCAGCAGCCCTTAGGGCGAGTACAACAATGGAGGAAGATAGAAGTACATTGAAATTTTAACAGAGAGAGAAAGAAGGTTCGCAGACCCCAATTAATTACATTAATCCAAGTCCATGATCACTTGCCAACCTATTCCAAAAATAGGCTAGCTTTGTTTAATTTTAAAAATCAAAGCATGATTAACTAAAATTAAACATACAAGCAGGCCAATACAAGGTAAATAAAGTAAAGCACGTAAAGAACCATCATTTTCTACAGGGGCATGTAATTGAGATAATTAATTAAATTTAAATTTAAATTTAAATTTAATTATCCAATAATCAAATTTAAATTCAAAATTTAAACATGCCAATAATTTAAATTTAAATTCAAACTAATTATCTAATAATTTTGTTTGAAAATAAATTTAAAATAATGTAATTATCCTCAATTAGTAATTTTCTAAAATTCAAAATTTGAATTTAACAATTATCTAATAATTAAAATTCAAATAATTGAATTTTCTACATTTAACTTCAATAAAATTTAAAATTTGAATTTTATAATTATCTAATAATTAAAAATTCAAAAACTTAAATTTTACTGAAATAACTTCAATTATTACCATTTTATCTCAAGGTAAATAGTAATTATCTCACCCTAGTAAACTCAACACGGTTAAATAAAATTTAACATTTGACATTTACCATCGAGATAACACTATTTAACTTACTAGATAAAATTTGATTTAATTTACTGTGCATTTTAATATATATATCTAATATATATTATTAACATGAGCACAATAAATTAAAAAGGGTAAAAAAATACAATTTTTTTTATTTAAAAAAAAACTTCCGGTCAAACACTTGCGCGCGGGGCCGCCCACGCGGGACGCGTGGGCAGCCGCGCCAGCGTCCCACGCCCGGACGTCCGCGCGCGGGCGCCCGCGTGGCGGGCCCGCGTGCCCGCCACGCGGCGCCCGTGGGCGCTAACCCCGGGTGCGATTGCGCCGCCCACGCGGCGCACGCGGCTGGCGCACAGCGCCCTGGGCGCATCGCCCCCAGGGCGCAGTGTGCCCAAACTGGTCCAGCAATTTTTTTTTTAAAAAAATGTGCTCCAGGGATGCCCAGCATCCTGGAAGAACGGGGATGTCCAACATCCCCTTCTAGCATTAACAATTGAAGCATTTAATCCCCTTTCAAATATGGTTCTAAACGGCAATGAAACACCGACCAGAGCGCAAACCTGGCTCTGATACCATTGTAAGGTTTCGCACAGCACCTACGGGCGACGCAACGGATAACAAAAATTTTATTTGCCCGATCCCGGTGTTATGGAAAGCTTAATCTGTGCTCTAATTGGTGTTTCTAAGACCCTAATTACGGGTTGCGTGTTTCACCTTGCGCGGAACGACGCTGTCCGCTAAGCCCGATGCAGAGAAACCAAGCCGCACAGCTGTACGGCCTCTAGAGCAGATCCACACGGATCCTTGCGCAGCGACGGTACCTCCCGGGCGTAACTTTCCCCGACTCTAACACCTTCTGGAGAGAGAGAGAGCAAGGGGGAGAAAGGGGGGAGGCTAATCCTCCTCTCTTAACCCTTAATGCTTGGTTAAGCTAAGAGAGGTTGGAAGAGTTCGAGAGTTCAAATGAACTCACGTAGGTGGTTATATATAGAGTTTTGGCCCTTTTCTAATGACCTCCAAAGGACCAAAATTGTATATATGACCTTTCCTTTATTATACATATATATTAAGCCCCATTTACACTCCTTTCAAAAAGGAATTAAAGGGAATTAATATATACACTTGTACAATAATATTCCGTCACCCAAGAATCCATTGTGTGTGATCCTCTAGGCCCTTAGTCACTCTAGTTTAAGGCCCATTAACTTCTAATTCCTAATTAGAAGTAAATTAAATGTATTCTTCGCTTCTACCAGAGCCGAAGAATAGTTTAATTTATTCCGAACCTTTGATCACGTTGGGTCAAGCAAATCCGCGTGATCCTAGAGGACGCCGGGTTTAAACCAGCCTGTCTGGTACCTGTAAGTCCACAGTTACCGCATCGATATAATCCCTCGCTCCTTCTATAAGTCTGGTACGATCGAGGGTACGGTATCTGTCAAACTCCATGATCGTGCCATTTGACTATGACCTCCTTAAAGTGTATGACGTCCGTTCTAAACGAACTCACACGACCTTGGCCATGGATTTAACGGAGCGTCAATGTCATGACCCATTAACTGTCTGATATATACCCGACAGTGAGCGATCCCCTCTTGACCATTGATGATCTTCACACGTATCCTGGAGTGGTTAATGACTCGGTAACTCATAACTTATGGTTAAAGTCACTTAGCTAAGTAATTAAACCATTCCAGTCCTCGTGTAAGATCCGATCAATGTCTCAGGTCAAAGGACCAACGATGCTACTGTGACCGTTGGATCTTCAGTTGACATTAGGTATAATCAACCATCTGAAGATCCAATAGCGGATCAGTTCAGTGCACATCCTACAAGGACATACACCTACACATATGTGTTGGTGCCCCGCACCAATGACCATGAGACTGGTCACTGACACATCATGTGTACTGGTTTAATAGGTAATCAAAGTCCCCGAGTGATTACCCTTCAACCAGGAACAGTGTAAGGTATGTGTTCATGTAAAGTAAGTCTCATGTTCGAGATTTCATCTCGATCTGACTTTACAACCACATATCCTAGGGACAATGTAAAGTAACACAATCGCATATTTACGCTCAAACACCACTTTATTAATGAACAAGATCGTACAACTATTGGGCCTACCTTACCCGAAATTGGCCTGTAGCACACCAACACTAACACCTGCCCCCCTGCTCGGGTTAACAGGAATTCGACGAATGAAGGGGTGCCTCTGTTCCTGGCTCCTTCGGGATAGAGAACCAACGGGGGAGGGATCTCGGTGCCTTGAACCTTGGACTCGGGGACCTGGTATGACTGCTCTCCCCTGAGCATGATGTTGAGGTTGTCGTGAGGGGGGCGCCCCCACTTCCTTCCCGACCTGGTGACGTGTTGGGAAGTGGATGCTTCAGCCTGGCTCACCTCCGTCGGCTCATGGGGTAACTCTTCCTCTTTTTCTTCCAGGGAGAGGGCAGTGTTGAATAGCGCCGCGAGGGTGTTGCAGGCGACGACAACCTCCTTTCTCTTCTTGCCCCTGGACCTTCTCTTCTTCTTCTTCTTTCCTGCTGTAGCCGATGGATGCTCTTGGGGAAATTCACCCCACAGGGGAGGCTCTTTCTCTGCTTCGGCTTCTGTTCCTGGAGCCAATTCGAGTGATTCAAACTCCTCCCAGGGGACATACTCCTTTAGCTCCACGGGCTGGATTTCGGGCTGTTCATAATCTTCACGCCCATCAATAACAGCCTGGAGTCTTTCAACCGCCGGGCTGGTCTTCTTATGCATCCGCATCGGGATGTGCTTCTTTTTATTGTGAGTCGGCCGCCTCATGACTAGTCGAGGGGTCGTGTCATGCCAGACCGAATTCACCGGGGGCGGTGTCGCCCGGGGTGTCACACCCCTCACATGAACTCCTAGGGTGGGCCGAGGGATCTGTCCTCTTCTATTCTTCCTTGGCACGGTCTGCCAACCCTCTTGGTCTTGAGCCCGGGCCATAATAAAAGTTTCATAAGTGGCGCGGGTGCTGGCCTCCGCCCACTCTTCAGGCAACTCCTGGTATAATGAAACCATGTTGACGGTGAAGGATATGTTGGGCAACTCATGCGGTTGCGGGGGGTCTACCTTGTGCTCCCCCATGTCCAGCTCCCCATTCTTGATTAAGGACTCAATGACGTCCTTGAAGACATAGCAGTCGTCAATAGTGATCCCGAGCATCCGGTGTTACAGGTAGAAGCGCGGGTCATCTTTCTTCTTCAGGTCACCGGGCCTCTTTGGTTCTGGCAACGTGATTTTGTTGTAGCCGGTTGCCCACTAGAACAGGAGCCGGGACTTGTCTCGGGAGAAAGAATATAGCATGTTTCTCATCTTCTCCCTCAGCGAGGGGCCTTCCCGCCGTTCTGTAGTTCTGGGCGGGGGAGAGTTGGCGGCCCCTTTGGCTTTTTCCATCTGTTTCTTAAAGGTCTAGAAATCTAGTGCATGAAACCTCAGGGGGAATTGGCTTCTTCTCGGCCTGCCGGGCTCTCTGGCTCGATGCGGCCAGGGTGGAGGAATATCGGGCCAGAAATGCCTCAATCTCGGCTACTACATTATTCAGGCGGTCAAATGTCTTGACCTCAGCGCCGTTCATCCTTTCTAGGATTTCCTTTTTCAAATTCTATTTGCAGATCTGCACTGCGTCCTCCTGGTGCGGAGGACGCCTGCACCTCATGCTGAGGTTCCTCCACCTTTTGATGTAGTCGAGAGCCGACTCTTCATTCCTATGCCTTGTGGCATAGAGCTCTGCCACAGTGACTTCCCGTTCAGCAACGTAGAACCTTTCTTTAAACTTTTTCTGCATGTCGGGCCAATCAGCAACAGACCCGGGCGGCAAGCTGGAGTACCACTCAAAGGCAAGCCCAGTGAGTGTCGAGCTGAAAAACTTCAGGAGGTAGGCCTCATGGACAGCCAGATCTCCCATGACATTCACATAATAGGCAATGTGCTCCCTGGGAGACCCTTTCCCATTAAACTTTTCAAACTTCGGTGGCTTGGTGACGCCAACCGGATATGGCACCCGGTAGACGTCGAACGATGTCTGATCCCCGTCGCCTCTCTCTGCTAGCTTCATGTCTATCATTTGTTCAAGCATCAACCGGCTGACCGCTGTTGGGTCAACCGGACTTGGATAGAAATGGGCGGGCTGCGCACTCGGGGTAGTCAGCACAATTGCCTGGGGGGCCATGGGGGACCCTTGGGAAGGCGGGGCCTGCAGCGGGGCCGGTGCTGTGTATTGTGCTTGTTGCGGGGGCATGCCCCCAGGGAAGCTTGGAGTTGCTGGGGAGGTCGCAGCTTGCAGAGTTGCTTCTGAAGATTGCCTGTTGCCTGCGGGCGCTTCGAGCAGAACCTCGGTCTGTCCGGACGTCGAGGGTTGTGCGTTCCGATCATTTAGTTGCTTTTTCAACAACTCAATCTCTTGCTGGAATCGTTGCATCATGTACAACATTACCGGGTCGGTTGTGGGGAAATTGGGCATGCCCCCTATCTCTTTGACCAGGGCGTCCTCGGATGATGTGGAGGGTCCGCCGCTCATGTCGCCGGTGGTGACTACATTGGCCGTGAGAGCCACGAGAGGTTCTTCGTGAAAGGTTTCTTCGGCGCCTGTCTGTGCCGCTTTGCCAGCCGCCCTTCCCCTTCTAGTGAGAGGCCCCGGTCTGGCGGCGAGCCTGGCCACTTCTTCAGGGTCGGTGGGTAGGGCCCCATACCGCCCCAAAACTCCTGCCATATTGCAGGTGAAGACTCTCCGGCTTCTATTTATCTTCGTCATCCTCCGAGATGACCTCTCTGGGAACACCAACCTTTCGAAGACCGATCGTCGGGGCGGCGTTTCCTCCCGAAAAGGGGACTGGCGTGGCTCCTCCGACCGATTCCTTGACTCCGCACTGGGCGCGGGCCGGGCTTCTTCTTCTTGGAAAGCAGAGGCCACTGCCCCCAGCAGTCGCTGGCGACCCAAAGGAGTACTACCTGGGCCCCGGAGGTAGTTTCTCATGGCCTGCTGGATCCCTTCCCACTCCTGGTCGGGGAGAGCAGCCGGTAGTTGTGTGCCGATGGTAGTGATAGGCGGGGAGTAAACCCTGGGCGCCGGGCGGGCAGCATTATGTCGGTGCCCACGGCGATGGCGGCAGGCATTCTCGGGCAGCACCGGCATGACAGGTGCTGGTTGGAAGGCTGGGGTCTGCACCTCGACCCTTTCATCTCTTTGGGCCCTCCTCGGGTGGAAAGTGTTGGGTCCCGCCTGGACGGGTGCAGTGGGTTGGGCCTCCCTAGGATCCCAGATTTGTTTCAGTTTGGCCGGCCTGTGAGCTGGTGCAATCTTCGGTGCCGCGGCCGGGACAGTGGGCGTCACCCTCTCTTTTAGCTTCTCCAGCCCTTGGAAAGAGTTACGGACAGGGATGGTCGGGACGATGCGGCCCGGTATCACCCGGGACCTCTGTCCATCGAGGTGGACCCGGATGGTCCCGACAGCCATGGATTTCCCGGAGCTGGATATGCGGCGTCCCGGGATGACACCGGTGTTGTTCTCTCGGAGCCTCCTCCGGTGAGATGCCGACCCCCGGTAGGATGGGCCAGCAGTCTAGTGCACGTTGTGCACGTTGCAGCTCAGCGTCGTTGCCGGGATGCCGTTGTCGCTCTTGGCCACAGCTCGGCCAAAAGTAGCTTCAGTGGCCCCCAAGATGGGAGCGTTGGTCTGGGGCTCATCGGATGCTTTCACGTCAAGTAGGTTGGCAAAGGCCACCCCAAGAAAGTTGGGGAAGCCCACCGTGGGAGGGAAGCTCCAGAACTTGAGGGGGACCGCGAGGTAGCCGCCCTGAACGTGGTTCTCGACGACCTGAGGGCCGCAGGTAATTGCCATTATTGGTACCGTAATGCGATTCTCCAGCATTCGTTAAAGTAGCGCAATTAGTATTACAAGAAGGGGGCCACAGGGCCCCTAATTTTGGCAAAAAGATGAAGGGTGAATACGGTCCCACTGGGCGTGCCAGACTTGTGGATGCACTTTTTTATCGATTTTGGTTATCGTGGTTCCTTTATTCGGTTTGTTAAGTGCCTGGACGTGCCAGTCACCGGAGTGACAATTTATTCGGGCTCCGAAGAACCCATAGTGCGCTCAACCTGACTTCGTCAGATGATTGTGTGGTTCGTGTCGGGACCAGATCCCTGGTCCCGTCGTGCCGTAAAGGTCACGACGTCATTTACATCCCCCATACGAGGGAACACCCTTGATTAATTACCGTAAAAGTAGGGGCCCTGCAGCCGAAAAGAATGATACTAACTGCGCGAGAAAGAAGCAGGAACAAATCACATTGAGGTCCGCATCGGGATACGGGCCACGGGCTATATTGGTCACTCGTAGACCTTTTTCATGTTCGGACGAAGGTCCGTGATAGAAACGCGGTGGAAGTTGGGACAAATCCGTTCAAATGTCTGCCGTGCATGCGGTAATTTTAATAATGACTCAAAAAGGGTATGGTCTTGAGAAACGGGTCCGATCTAATCAGAATGTCGGCCCGGGGTGAGGTCGGGTCATGGCCGTATTGAGGCAGTCCCCGTGACTCAGGCCCGACCTGCAGGGGCAGCATTGATATTCCCTTCAGCACCATATCACAGGAGAGACGGGGCTACAATGTAGATTTTACCGTTTCTTTTATCCGGGCTTCTAATTTATATACATGTATTCTTTTTATTGCTTATTTCCCTTTTGTGTATTTTCCCTGAATGATTTATCCATGCTGTTTATTAATATTATTATTAGAAATTTCTCTCACCACTATTATTATTATTTCACAATTTTTATTTATTTTATATATATATCCAAATTTATTTAGTCATCAAAATTTTTATTGCTTTATTACTACTATTATTATTATCTGTTGTGCCCTCCTTGGTTTTGATGATGACAAAGTTCTTTAATAGATTGAATAAAACATCGTGAGTGGCCATATGCTTCACATTCACTCATTCCATCTTTGATACACTCTACATTCACAATGATCAACTATCTTCTGAGATGCCAATTCATTGATCAAATCTTTATCTCACTAACTATTTGATGAGAATGAATAATGCTGACAGCAAGCTCACTCTTTCTCCATGGTGAAATTCAGAAATCTGGAAGAAGGAAGACAAGGTAAGTGAAATGAAGAATCTCCATGAAAGGTGAGTAGAATTGATTCATTCAGATCAAACTTGGTAAGAATTACCCCTAGAATAACTTTGTTTAAGTTTGACCAAAAATCCCTTGAATTGGTTGTGCTTAATGCCTTTTTCTGTTTTAACCTGAAGTGGGTCGACCCCCCCCAGACAGATGGGTCGACCCCTGTTGCAACAGATGCCACTCTTTTGGCTCTGGCACAAATGGGTCGACCCAGCTGATAAAGGGGGTCGACCCCTGTGATCTCACAGAACCAGTTATTTGGCCCCTGTGAAGAAGTGGGACGTCCCACCTATCAAAGGGGTCGACCCCTGTAACAAGCAGAACCTGGAAACAGGATCTGTTTGATACATGGGTCGACCCACTTGGCAGATGGGTCGACCCACTCTTGAATTTTCTTATTTTCTCCGATTTACGCTATATATTTCATCTATTAAGTGTGTGGGCCATACTTCACGTGCAAATCACTTGTTAGTCATTGGGATTAACTAGTAATCATGTGGCTTAGACTATTAAACCTGATTAACATCATTTGATTAAGTGTAACACTGATTTCACTTATTTTGTGCAGGTTTCGAACAGGATAAAGAAATGGCCACGTCGGATTTGTAGAACCAATCAAAGGAGAGAATAATCTCCTCCTTCCTCCAGCTAGGAGTGCCATCCCCCAGGATATAAATGCCCATGATTAGGGCGTCCCAAGGACACACGACCAGAGCTGCAAACGGTGCCACACGAGTGTTGGGCGTCTTCATCCTCGGGAGCAGAGGCGTACCTGCGTGTGGAAGAGAAGGTCGTGGTTCGAAGAGCAGCTTCATCGATCTTCATCCGAGCAACTTCGTTCAGCAATCAAGACATCATCCTACTGCGTGGATCATCTTCCCAAGCCTCAGCGTCTTCAGGAACCCATCAACCCACGGACGTCTCTATTGAAGCATAGCTCGCCATCATTCCAATAGACAGGGGGAGTTGTCCTTAATGTTCTTCATCAGTCTTGGGCTTAATGTTCATGTGATTCTCTTTATTTTCAAACTCAGATATAGTGTGTGAGAGATTGGAGATTTGATCTCCGTGGAATGCCCTTGTTGGGCGTGTGTGTGTGTGTGGATAGAGGTCCTTGACCTCGTGTTTGTGTGTGTGTGCTATTCAGTGTAGCTCTCTATAGTGGAATCCTCTCAAGTTGAGAGGGGTGGATGTAGGATCGCACTTGGGTGCGTCCGAACCACCTAAAATTGCTCGTCTCCTGTGGTTGTGCTCTTGTGCGTTTGGTTTATCTTGTTGGTGTGTGTGGTTGCTGCATTTTTATTTGTGGTTTGCTTGCTTGTGCGCTGTTGATAATGTTAAATTTCCCATCAATCAATTCACCCCCTCTTGATTGCCATTCCAACGGGCCAACAATTGGTATCAGAGCCTCGGCTCTTCTATTCTGAACCCCACGGTTCATAGAGTGATCCTTTGAAATGGCAAACAAAGGGATGATGCCAGAAGGGCATTCGATTCATCGACCGCCATTCTTTGACGGTACGAACTACAGTTATTGGAAAAATCGAATGACTGTATTTCTTCGCGCTCAAAGTCATGAAACCTGGACCGTTGTCAACAAAGGTCCACATGCTCTACCTCCTGATGAAGGGAAATGGTCTGATGAACACATTAAACATGCTACTGTTAATTTTAATGCCTTGAATATTGTCCAATGCGCCATTCATCCTAACGAGTATGCTCGTGTTTCTATGTGTAACAGCGCTAAAGAGATGTGGGACAAATTGAAGCTGATTTATGAAGGCACGTCTGAAGTTAAGGAGACTAAGGCAAACCTGTTGATCCGAGACTACGAGCTATTCCAGATGAAGCCAGAGGAGACCATATCAGAAATGTTCGCAAGGCTTGTAGAAATTACAAATGGGCTGAAAGCTTTAGGAAAGGACTACTCCAACTCAGAATTGGTTCGCAAGGTGTTGAGATCCTTATCACCGGCATGGCACACTAAAGCCACGGTGATTGAAGATTCTAAGGACTTGTCAGTTTTGACGTTGGATGAGTTGATTGGTTCACTTATGACCTACGAAATCAATGTTAAGAGGTCTGAAGAAGAAGGCAAGAAAAAGAAGACAATTGCTTTAAAGGCAAATCCAGAGCCGATCAGTTCAAGTGACGAAGACTCAACAGAAGACAGTAATGAAGAGGAAGATATTGCTATGCTGACCAGGAAAGTAAGAAGATTTCTGAGAGCAAGGAAGAAGTTTCCAGGAAAATTCAAGAAACCATTCAAGAAACAGCCCAAGTGGAAGACGGAAGGAAGCAAGCTTAAGGATGTAATATGCTATGAATGCAAAAAACCTGGCCACATGCGTGGCGAATGTCCAGAGCTGAAAAAGAGATTTAAGAAGGACAAAGAGAAAACGTCCAAGGCAATGGTCGCTACTTGGAGCGACGATGAAGAGGACGATGACGAGGAAGGTGATGCGGAGTTGGAGGAGCTGATGAAAAGTGTTGGGTTCGGTGCAGTATTCAGAGGGGGGGGTGAATGAATATAGCCCTTTTTTTAAAAAAAAAACCTTTCGCCCAGTTAAAATATGATGCTCACTAGAATTACTAGTTTGCAAACTAGATAAGCTTAAAAGCTAATAGTTAGTTGCAGAACCAAACAAGCATACAATGAGATCACTAGGATGCTAACTAGGCTGAATTTGACAAGAAGACGCTCAAATAGAATTTCTCTCTCTTGACAAATTAAAAACATTCTAAGAAGACTAATTAACTCTTCTTCTCAACCCGAAGCCAACCGCATGGAGCGCCCCTATGCATTCATCTAGCGGAAGCAAATCATAAGCAATCAAACCACAATGCAAGAGGGGTTTTTAGGTGGTTCGGTCCTCCAGACCTACATCCACCCCACACTCAAACCGAGTGTGGCTTCCACTAGCTCACGCTAGAAACAGCAGACTCAGTCTGCAACAAATGCTGCCAAACAGCTTGACCAGGGGAACAGCCTCCCCTCTTCCTCCCAACCGGAGGGAACCACTAGTGACAACAGTCACTAGCAAACCAGAGACACACGGTCTCTCTTCCTCCAGACCTGGAGGGAACCCCTGGACTTGAATCCACAAGCCCAGAACCAGAGACAAGTCTCCCTTCCTCCAAACCGGAGGGAACCCACAAGCAGCCCACCTGCTGCTTGCAACCGGAGATATCAATCTCCCTTCTCCTGAACTAACAGGAGGAACCCCGACCTCTCTACAGAGTATTGGAAACATAGCAAACCAGAAAACAAAGGAAAAACAATAAACGAAAAAGACTTCAGCAAAACAGAAAGCTGAAAAATGAAATGCGCAATATGGCTCTCAACGGAGCTGACTGGCCTGGATTTGATCCACGGTCCAGTAGACGGATCTTCAGGTAAGATCTTCCTTCTTCTCCATGAGCTCTCTCGCTCACTCTCTATCTTTCTTTCTCTTTCTTCTGCTCTCCTCTCACTCTCTGCTTCTTCTTCTCTTCACACTCTGCTATCTCGATCTCTTACTCACTCTCTCTTTCTTTCTCTCTCTCACTCTCTTTCTCTTCTTCTTTTCTTTTTCTTCTTCTCAGGATCGTGGCTCTCTGTATGAGCTTTTCTTCTCGCCAACTCGATCAAGCTTCTTCTGTGGAAGAAGGCTCATATATATAGCAGCAGCAGCATCATCAGCCACTACATGTGACCTCCACATTTCCAGCCCTAATTATTCGGACCACGTGGCAGTCTCTTAGCAGGCTTCATTCCAGCCTCGGATCACGTGCTGCTCAGGTGTGTGGAATGTTCTTCCTCGGACCTGCAAGGAGATGAAAAGCCATTAAAACTGAGGGCCACAATAACTAGATCTGCACGAAGTATGTAGTAGCAATACTAGATGCACTGAGAACGACGCGAGATACACACTGTAACAGAGATAACACAACGAAGAAAAACGACACGAAGAAGATGAAGAACAACACGAGGTAACAAGAAGAACGACACGAGATACATTGTGACAGAACAGACACAACGAAGAGACCGACACGAAGTAAAACAAGAATGACATGAAATGGCAACAAGGAGAACGATACGAGATACATACGATGACTAAGGCACGAAGTAAAGAAAATGACACGACGTAATAAACATCAAAGAGATCGGCACGACAACAGCATGGACTGGCAACAGAAACCGACACGAAGTGGTTGCAAACAAGCAAGACTCGAGGTCCACGTAAAGCAACACGAAGTGTGGTCATGGCGAGAAAGACACGAGGTCTAATGAGAAAGACCGACACGAAGAACATCACGAAGTACAGAACAACGACACGAAGTGTAGTGGTGACAGAAACACACACTACACAGAGAACGACACAAGGTGGTGGCACAGAAAGCAACACGAAGTGCTGCAATGTTCTGCACGCAGTGGAACAAAAACGACACGGAGTGAGTACGACATGGAGACAGATGACAGAGACCGTCACGAGTTGAAAACAACACGAAGACGAAAACTGAAATCGACACGGAGTGAAAAACGACACGAAGACGAAAACAACACTTAAGACGAAGTTGACACGGAGTGAAAACGACACGAGGTCTGGGAGACACGACACAAAATCACAAGAACGATAGTAACCAACACGAAGTGTGGTTACGAAACATGAACGACACGAAGTGTGGAAACATGACACGAAAACGACACGAGGTTTGGAAACATGACACGAAGTCACAGAAACATCAGTAACCAACACGAAGTGTGGTTACGAAGCATGACACGAAGTGTGGAAACACCAATACGGAGTTATAATAGGAAAAACGATACGAGGTCTTGAAAACACAAGACAAAGACAAAAGATGAAATCGACACGGAGTGTAGGAATAACACAAGACAGACACGGGGTCTAGGAAAGACAGCACGGGGACAGAAAAATAGACACGGCTTATCATGACACGTGATGAAGCTATGAGAACAGTATGAAACGAATAAAACGACACAAGGAACAACAGTAACCGACACGGGTTGAAAACAACACGAAGTCGAACAGTAATTGACACGGGGTAACACGACACGAGGTAAAAACGACACGAAGATGAAATTGACACATACTGAAAACAACACGAAGAACAACAGTAAGTAACACGAAGACACAGTAGAGGGAATGACACAAAGACGAAGGGAACAGTGCAACGTATATACTTGTAGTTTAAATAAGTGTACAGACTTCACTAATGAATCACTCACTGTACAGACTTACTATAGCAGTATGATGTACAGACTTTGATGAACAGTCCAAATGGACTTTCACTGCAAACAACAATGTGTAGACTTCATGTAAAAGCCTAATGTATGGACATTGAGATCGAAGACCAATGTGCAGACTTCAAGTCTAACTGTGGATGTACATACTTGAAGAATAAACCAGTGTATAGACTTGAAGATTGAAGGCGATGTATAGATCATGCACATACCAGAAGACTAACACACACAATATATTAGTCATACACGTGCATTCTCCAGATGATATACAACTCACAATCATGAAGCTATCATCAAAGCACAATGTCAGCAGGTAAACTGACTGAGCATATGAAGGCCTGAATTAACATTTCAGCAGGATGACTCACAGTGATTAACATCAAACACCAATCATCAAAACCAGATAAATCATTAAAACCACAGCAATGAATGCTTTATGCATCAGTTTAACATGTAGCAAGACTGAACATCAAATATGTTAATCTAAACTGAGCAGCAAGATGACTGAACATTTGATTAACTCACATCAACAACCAATCATCAAAACCACAATTGCCATCATCAAAACCACAGGATGACTGAACATTTGATTAACTCACATCAACAACCAATCATCAAAACCACAAATGCCATCATCAAAACCACAGGGCACAACAAAAAGCATGTGTCTCATGGCACATGAAGAAGAAGACACAGAGAAGGTAAACTCTGACTCAGAGACACTTACAATAGAACAGTGGGAATCTGAGTATGTAGCTTTGTATGCTAAATTCAAAAAGATAAGATCTGAAAACAAACAGCTAAAAAGAAAAGTTGAATCCATGAGTCATGGGGATGTCACAAGTGAAAAGTTTGTTGAACTAACAAAGACTTGTGCCAGCTTGAAAAGTGAAAATGAAGCTATGGTTGAGAAGATTAAAAATCATAAAGAAACTGATCTGCATCTCAAAAATGAGTTAGAAAAAATAAAAGATGCCCAAATCCTAAATCTTGAAAAGGAGGATAGGATTCACGATCTGGAAAGTGAAAATGAGAAAATGATCAATGACAATAAAATCTTGAGGGATCAAATCTTTGTATGTCATGAGAAATTAGATCAATCAAACATAAAGATTCTCACCCTAAACCAGAAAATTGATAAGTTAATAGATGATTTGGCAAAATTTGTGAAAGGAAAGGACAACCTAGAAAAGGTTCTTGGAACAAGGATAAATTTTCGAAAAGAGGGAATAGGCTATGAACCAATCAAAAAGAAATCATTTGAGAACAAAGTGATGCGGGACGGACACGGGGACCGACTCTACGTGGTATGGACCTCGGACTCTAGACGTGGACACGACCAGCAACACATGATGGGAGAGACATTAGGCCCGACACGGAGATCTCCCATAGGCTACACGTCGCTAACAGAAGTGCAAACTCACTCGGCGTCCCATGCGAGGGAAAGCGTGGATCGTGCGCGGTTAAGGAACCGGCAGAGTTCAAGGTAGTCAGACTCACTTTCGGACTCGGATCGAGTCATGGGACGGGTCACTCTCACTCTCACAGCGGTGACATGGACACACGGGCTAGTACCTACACTCTCGGCAGCGGCAAAAGACCGTATACTAGCTAAGCAAATGAACGCCAAGAGGTTCGGACCATTACCTCCACGCACCCGGCGTGGCGAAGACAACCCCGGCCAATCACGGACCCCCGGTTAACACAATTTTACAGCAGTACAATAATTTGACCCACTCCACGCAGGGAGGTAAAAGGTCACATGCGGGGCCCGGGAATCACGCGAATTGGGTTGACGGGCAGCATCTTGATGTCGCCCGGCGGTGCCGAACTCCGCGTTTTCGTGCTTTCCGAACGGCGGGTTCTGCGGGCCCATGGGGCCCACGGGTGGCGCTGGCCTCCGGATCTGCAGGAGTGGATCCCACTGTGATGGGGACTCCTGGTGGCACGCCTCCACTGAAGGCGGTCGGCCGGGAACGCCGATCGGTGGCCGAACAACTCCGATCTCCAAGCTTGTGGAATGCTGCCCACGGATTTTTGCTTGCTGTTTTCAGGCGCGCGCTCCGGCGAAATCAACTGCTGCGATCAGCCCCATCGCCGGAATGCGACGAAACCAGCGCCGTTGGAAAGAGGACTCAAAATCCTCCAACCTAGGGCTAGTGGATTCCTCTGAACCTGTGCGGACCTGGAACTTAAGTAATTTTCAATTCTCTGCTACACAGTTCCAGAACTCTCAGTTCAGCACACATCAGTTCCCTGTAAACGGCCGTTGACCACCTACTTACAGTGGGATTCACTCCTGCAGATCCGGAGGCCAGCGCCACCCGTGGGCCCCATGGGCCCGCAGAACCCGCCGTTCGGAAAGCACGAAAACGCGGAGTTCGACACCGCCGGGCGACATCAAGATGCTGCCCGTCAACCCAATTCGCGTGATTCCCGGGCCCCGCATGTGACCTTTTACCTCCCTGCGTGGAGTGGGTCAAATTATTGTACTGCTGTAAAATTGTGTTAACCGGGGGTCCGTGATTGGCCGGGGTTGTCTTCGCCACGCCGGGTGCGTGGAGGTAATGGTCCGAACCTCTTGGCGTTCATTTGCTTAGCTAGTATACGGTCTTTTGCCGCTGCCGAGAGTGTAGGTACTAGCCCGTGTGTCCATGTCACCGCTGTGAGAGTGAGAGTGACCCGTCCCATGACTCGATCCGAGTCCGGAAGTGAGTCTGACTACCTTGAACTCTGCCGGTTCCTTAACCGCGCACGATCCACGCTTTCCCTCGCATGGGACGCCGAGTGAGTTTGCACTTCTGTTAGCGATGTGTAGCCTATGGGAGATCTCCGTGTCAGGCCTAATGTCTCTCCCATCATGTGTTGCTGGTCGTGTCCACGTCTAGAGTCCGAGGTCCATACCACGTAGAGTCGGTCCCCGTGTCCGTCCCGCATCAGTTTGGTATCAGAGCAGTCGAGTCTAGGGTAGTCGTTGCATAAGTCTTGCATAGTCTAAGGTTACCCCACACACACCTTCACTCGGTATATCCAAAGGTGTTGTCCGACCGTTAGGCTTCGCCTACCGGGAAGACCACACACTTGCGCGAGTGACCTTCGGGTCGATTACCTCCGCCGCGTACCGAGTCTTGGCCGTGTCTAGGGTGTAGTCGAGTCTCATTCTTTTCAAAACAAAAAAAAAGTGTTTTAAATTGCATTCTTTCAAAATACCAAAAAAGGAGTGTTTTCAAATTGCAATTAGGTCTAAGTGTATCATTTAGTGTGTTTGCATTAGTCGGTCGTCGTCACCTAGTCCGTACGTCTTTGCATGCCCACCCGTCGAGGCACCCAATACTCGCCACCACCACCTATGGCGGACTCCCGAGCCCGTAGTTCCGATGAGTCTTCCACGGCCGAGATGTTCCGGGCCATCATGGATCGTTTAGACACGCGTATGGATGGTCTTAGTACGCGTATGGATGGCATAGGGACACGTCTAGAAGGGAGGATGAAGGTCCTCGAGGATCGGGCCGGGGTTTCGGAGCAGTCCATTCAAGGCCTTGTTGGGAGGATTGCCGTCCTAGAGAGGGGCCCAGTAGCGGCGCAACCCGCGCCGACGAACGGCCAACAAGAGCCGGTGCAGCAACCCGCTGTGCCAAGGGCTCAGGTAGAGGATGTCGGGAGGCAACAGGCGCTTATAGTGGATGATTATGCCTCCGACAATGATCACGGGGGTAACGGTCGTCGTCATCAACGACGGAATCGTGATGACGAGGATGACGACCGCATTCTTAGGGGTGTGCGTGCGGACCCTCCCACTTTTAGCGGGTCCTTGGACCCTAGGGTGTATCTAGATTGGGAGGCCGGTATGGACCGGTACTTCGAGTGGTTTGAGATGACGGACCACCGAAGAGTCCGATATGCGAAGATGAAGCTGCAAGGGCAGGCCCAAACTTATTGGATCAATGTGGAGAGCCTGCTCAACCAGCGACGTCAACCCCAAATCGGTACCTGGGATGATATGAAACTCAAATTGAGGGAGAAGTACCTTCCTGCCTCATATCACCAACGTCTTATAGACAAGTGGCAAAGCATCTCCCAAGGGAACCGATCCGTGACCGAGTACACCGCCGAGTTCGATGAGTATTACTTGCGGTGCGGGGTCACGGAAGAGAGCACCATGACGATATCCCGCTTTCGGAGAGGTTTGCGGCCTAATTATCAATATGAACTCTTTCGCCGCAATGCCACCACTTTGGAGCAGGCATATCAGATTGCTCTCGAATTGGAGCAGTTCGAGGCCGAGTTCGAGTCACCCCATCGGTTGGGCTCCTTTCCCCTTCGTAGTGTCGAGTCACGTGGCTCATCTGGCACATATCCGAGGGCCCCCATGGCTCGACCTCAGGAGCCCGTTCGCCACGAGCCCTTTGCTCCTAGGCCTCGCCCTCCACCCCCGAGGGACCTTCCTCGTCCCCAGCATCTTACGGCCCCACCCATAGCCCGTCCCCCGGCACCCGCACCACCCGCACGTCCTTTGTTGCCTACGCCTCCTATCCGTCGGGAGGATAAAGGTAAAGGACCTATGATTGGGGAGCCTAGTGGATCACGGCAGCCGTGTTATCGCTGCAATGGATTTGGCCATTTCGCCAACCAGTGTCCCACCCGCCCATCTCTTCACATTGGGGACACACAGGCCGAGGATACCACCCCTGCGGGACTAGAGTTAGTCAGCTATGAGGCAGATGAAGAGCTAGCTGACGAGTACTATGAGATGGGAGGTGAGGCCCAGGATGCCCAGCAGTTAGACGATACCCATGTGGGGGTCGTCAGATGTATCCTCACCCAGCCACAGGTCAGTGATGACTGGCGTCGGACCACTATCCTTCATGTATTCTGTAGGCTGGGAAAGCAAATTTGCAAGGTGGTCATCGATAGCGGGAGTTGTATCAATGCAATCTCCACGAACGCTGTCACTCGTCTTGGTCTCACACCCGTAGACCACCCTTGCCCCTACCAGGTATCATGGGTGGATACCACTTCCATTTCGGTCAGGCTGCGGTGCTTGGTCCCGCTGCAGCTCCACTCCTACCGTGACGAGATCTGGTGTGATGTTCTCCCCATGGAAGTGGGAAGTATCATTCTTGGTAGGCCGTGGTTATTCGACCGAGATGCCACACTCCATGGTCGGTCGAACACCTGTACCTTCGACCATGATGGCCAGCGGGTCACCCTCCAACCCGTTCGGCCCAGGAGCCCATCAGTCAGGGGTCCCACTGGCCCTAGTACTCCGAAGCCTTCCGTACCCGGGCCCAGTACCCCATCTCCAGCTCGGACTATGACCGTTACCTCTGGCCCCGGAGAGCCCTCGACGAGGAGATTGATGATGATTAGCTCCCGGGAGATGGAGCAGGAGCTTAGTCAGGGCTGTCCAGTGTTTGCCATTACGGTCCGAGAGGTGGAGCGGGACTCCGAGGGTGAGCTCCCACCCGAGGTTGTTCCCATTCTGCAGGAGTATGCTGATGTCTTTCCCGATGAGCTTCCCGAGGGACTCCCACCTATGCGGGATATTCAGCATGCCATCGACCTTGTTCCGGGCTCTTCTTTGCCCAATCTTCCTCATTATCGCATGAGTCCCACGGAGCATGCCGAGCTTAAACGGCAGGTCGATGAGTTAGTGCAGAGAGGATCTGTTCGGGACAGCATGAGTCCATGTGCTGTACCCGCGTTACTCGCCCCGAAGAAGGATGGCACGTGGAGAATGTGCATTGATAGTCGTGCCATCAACAAAATCACCGTGAAGTACAGGTTCCCTATTCCCCGCCTGGATGACATGCTAGACATGATGGCAGGTGCCACTATCTTTTCAAAGATCGATCTTAAGAGTGGCTACCATCAGGTAAGGATTAGGCCAGGTGATGAGTGGAAGACCGCATTTAAGACCAAGGACGGTCTATATGAGTGGTTGGTCATGCCTTTTGGTTTGACCAATGCCCCTAGCACATTCATGCGACTCATGACACAGGTCCTTCGACCTTTCATTGGAGTCTTTGTAGTGGTGTACTTTGACGACATCCTTATCTATAGTCGCACCACGGGGGACCACTTAGACCACCTTCGGCAGGTCTGTCTTCTTCTCAGGCGAGAGCAGCTTTATGCAAACCCACAGAAGTGTGCCTTCATGACACCTCAGCTTACCTTCTTGGGTTTTATTGTGTCTAGTACTGGGGTCTTCGCCGATCCGGAGAAGGTCCGGGCCATTGTTGAGTGGCCGGAACCCCGTACGATTCATGACGTCCGCAGCTTTCATGGTCTTGCGACGTTCTATCGTCGCTTTATCCGCGGATTTAGTTCCGTCACTGCCCCGATCACGGATTGCATCCGTAAGGGCACATTTGTATGGACGAAGGCCGCATCTGCTGCCTTCAGGGACATCAAGGAGCGCATGACCCAGACACCTATCCTTCAACTGCCTGATTTCTCGAAGGTGTTTGAGGTCTGTTGTGATGCGTCGGGTGTTGGGATAGGAGGAGTTTTGAGTCAGGAGTCCCACCCGATCGCATATTTCAGCGAGAAGCTGAATGACGCGAAACTGCGATATTCCACATATGATAAAGAGTTTTACGCAGTTGTTCAGGCTCTTAGGCATTGGAGGCATTACCTATTACATCAGGAGTTTGTCTTATACTCCGATCATGAGGCTTTGAGGTACCTCCATTCCCAAAAGAAGCTGAATTCGCGTCATAGTCGTTGGGTTGAGTATCTCCAGCAGTTCACCTTTGTGCTAAAACATAAGGTTGGAGTGGAGAACAAGGTGGTCGATGCCTTGAGTCGGCGAGCATGTCTTCTTACCACCATGAGTGCCGAGGTCATAGGGCTAGAGAAGATGAAGGAGGCCTATGTTGATTGTCCTGACTTCGGTCAGATTTTTACCACTCTCCAGGCCG
Source organism: Amorphophallus konjac (assembly GCA_022559845.1). Classification (NCBI taxonomy): domain Eukaryota; kingdom Viridiplantae; phylum Streptophyta; class Magnoliopsida; order Alismatales; family Araceae; genus Amorphophallus; species Amorphophallus konjac. The sequence continues at coordinate 111,352 of JAHNEJ010002497.1, read as the reverse complement.
GGCCCTCGAGAGACCATGATGATTATGTGTTTCAGGAGGGTTACCTCTTTCGAGGTAGCAGGCTATGTGTTCCCTGAACTTCGGTTTGAGATTTCCTAGTGTGGGAACTACATGCGGGAGGTCTAGCCGGCCACTTTGGTCGGAACAAGACTATTGAGGCAGTGGAGCATCGATTTTATTGGCCGAGCTTGAAGCGTGATGTTGCTAACATCGTGGCTCAGTGCCGTACATGTGCTACGGCCAAAATGAAGAAGCAAAGCTCGGGCCTTTATACGCCTCTCCCCGTGCCTGATGCCCCGTGGCAGGATGTCAGCATGGATTTTGTTTTGGGATTGCCACATACCTCCTGGAAGCATGATTCGGTCTATGTGGTGGTTGACCGTTTCTCGAAGATGGCCCTCTTTATCTCTTGCTCAAAGACTTCGGATGCTTCTAGGGTAGCCCGCCTATTCCTTACTCATGTGGTGTGCAAGTTCGGGTTGCCTCGCACTATAGTGTCTGACCGTGATGTTAGGTTCACTTCCTATTTTTGGAAGACACTATGGCATATGATGGGTACACACCTCAAGTTTTCCACTGCATACCATCCCCAGACAGATGGTCAGACCGAGGTGGTCAATAGGAGTCTGGGTGATCTTTTGAGATGTCTTGTTAGGGACCGCATTGGGGATTGGGATCTCATTTTACCCATGGCTGAGTTTGCATACAATGATTCGGTGAATAGGTCTACCGGCATGAGTCCATTTGAGATTGTCACAGGTCGTAGGCCTAGGAAACCCGTTGACCTTGTCCCCATGCCTATCCATGCTAGAGTGTCGGAGTCGGCCGAGTCGTTTGCTAGGCATGTTAGGAGTTTGCATGACGACATCCGTCGTCACATTGAGGCCAGCAATGCACGGTACAAGGAGTTAGCCGATGCCCACCGACACCACCGAGAGTTCCACGAGGGCGAATACGTCATGATCAGGGTAAGACCTGAACGGTTTCCCTCTGGAACCGTTAAGAAGTTGCAAGCTCGCGGAGCCGGTCCATTCAGAGTGTTGAAACGCGTTGGATCCAATGCGTATGTTGTGGACCTGCCCGAGGAATATGGTATAAGCTCTACCTTCAATGTATCGGATCTTGTTGCATATAGGGACCCAACGGTGATCCCTAGTGAGCCTTTTGAGCCATCTCCTCCCCTTGAGAGTGATCCCACACCTGAGTGTCCACTTCCACCTCCAGCCCCTTTTTCACGGCAGCGTGAGCATATAGATCGTATACTGGACGAGCAGGTGACAGTTACCAGGAGTGGATCTTACCCGCGCTACCTAGTGCGATGGAGAGGACGGCCCGCTACTGAGGACACATGGATCACACATGGCGAGTTGCAGCAGATTGATCCGGACCTTTTGGAGCGATACAGGAGCGATGCAGACCCTTACTCGACAGGGTCGAGTTTCTCCCACCCGGGGAGAATTGGTGCGGACACCCGAGCAGTTGATCGGCATGACACACCGAGCCACCGGTATCGCACACGGAGCACGACACGAGCCACCTCAGCGTCCATCTGGCTCGGAGACAGCCTGGAGACTCCGCCTTGAGCCTCCCCATTTATTATATTTAGCTAGACTTTATGTGTGTAATTTGTATTTATTTCGTTGCATTCGGTTTGCCATTTTGAGTGTAATCGGGGCTTACGAGTATTTCGGACCCCGTGGGCCCCACGGGCCCCCCGGGCCCCACCACATTGGGCCACCTCAGCCTAGGGTCCCACGTGGGGCCAGTCAACATGCCACATGGGAGCATCTAGAACATTGACTTGTAATTGGACACATGGGGGACAATGGACTTGAAAAGTCCAAATGGGAGGCCACCTACCCCCACCCACCATTCAACCCTCCCTCCTTGGTCCAAGGGCCGCCCCCCCCTTTTATTTTTTATGTATTTTTTTTGTGTGATGTTCACATCTCATCCCCACCCTCCATCCCCATCCCCTAGATCCAATGGTTGTGGATGGATGTGAGATGTAAGGTATTTAAACTTGTATTTTCCATTTTAGTGAATTAATGCATTCATTTGGAAGAAAAAACCTTGGAGCTCCAGCTTGGTGCGCCTCTCTCTCCCCCCTTGCAGCTGTGAAGGTTGCCTCTGGAGGTGTGACTCCTCCCCTATCAGTTCCGGTCATTGCCGCCGCCGCCACGAGCCGCCACCGCACCGCCATCGCCTTCATCGGAGTTCTGCCCGCGCAGTCCACGAAATTCAGCCATCAACCACGAGCTCAGATCGACCTAGGAATTTTACTGGAGGTCCCAGGGGTTCAAGGATACCCCATAAAATTTGGTTTGTCATTCAGATCCCGTTTTACAATTTTTGATTTTCGTCCACCCTTCCACTTTGGTTCTGCCAAAATTCTGTCCAGGTTCCCATCCGCCATGAGTTTCAAGTCTTAGGTCCTTTTTTTGATTTTCTTTGGTTCGCCCAATTTAACTGGGTGTTCCTTGCATCCATCCCTTCATCCACCATTTTTTTTAATTTTTGGTTCGTCCATTTCATATTTTCTAAAATTCGTTCTTAGTCCTAGCTACAGTTCTGTTCCCCAGTTCCCAGATCCGACCACCAGACACTTCAAAAATCCTATCAAATCACCACCACATCCAAATCTAATTCCAAAAATTGTCCCAGCTTCGTGGTTTGATTATCTACAATGTTGAAGAAGAGCTCGAAGTCTGATTCCTACGGCAAGTAGACGGTCAACGGTGGTTCTCAGACAAGTACCCTGTAAATCTAATGTCTCGGTTACTATACAACAGGGATTTGTAAATTCATTAAAGTCTAGATCAGGCTAGATCCATCAGATCTCTCTGAGTCTAGATTGAAGCATTTGAAGAGAGCTTTCCAACGATAGCTCATGCGTCCCGATCCGACATCGGGATCGACCGCAGCGGCTGTTTTCGCCGGAGCGCGCGCAGGGAAAACAGAACTGAAATCCGTGGGCAGCCATTCCACAACTTGAAGATCGGACCCGACCGGCCACCAATCGGTGTCTCCGGCCGACCGCCGTCTGTGGAGGCGCGCCACCAGGGGTCTCCATCATAGTGGGACCCACCTCCGCAGATCCGGAGGACAGCGCCATCCGTGGGCCCCACGGGCCCGCAGAACCCGCCGTTCGGAAAGCACGAAAACGCGGAGTTCGGCACGTCGAGTCGACATCAAGATGCTGCCTGTCAACCTGATTTACGTGATCCCTGGGGCCCACATGTGACCTTTTACCTCCCTGCGTGGAGTGGGTCGAATCCTTTTGTACCGCTGTGAATTATGTTAACCAGGGGTCCGTAAGTCAGCCGGGGTGTCTTCGCCACGCCGGGTGCGTGGAGGTAAAGGTCTTAACTTCTTGGCGTTACATTGCTTAGCTAGTATACGGTCTTAGGCCGCTGCCGAGAGTGTAGGTTCCTAGCCCGTGTGTCCATGTCACCGCTGTGAGCGTGAGAGTGACCCGTCCCGCGACTCGATCCGAGTCCGGAAGTGAGTCTGACTACCTTGAACTCTGCCGGTTCCTTAACCGCGCACGATCCACGCTTTCCCTCACATGGGACGCCGAGTGAGCTTGTACTTCTGTTAGCGACGTTTGCCACTAGAAGCTCGTAGTGTCGGGCTTAGTGTCTCCCTGGTGTGTATTGCTGGTCGCGTCTTCATCTAGAGTCCGAGGGTGGACTGTATAGTGTCGTCTCCCGTGTCCGTCCCGCATCACAAAGTGACGACATCATTCATATCTTTTGTGCCTGCAAAAGGTGATAAGCCTATCATGCATGAAAAGGCTAGTGCTAGCTCAAACTCTAAACCACAAAAATTTACTGGCCGGAACAAAGGTAATTCCAGGAGAAGAACCTTTTGTCACTATTGTGGTCGCGTTGGCCATGTCATGTCATATTGCAATATTATGAGTCAGGATGATGAATATTTTGCTCATAAGTCAAGAAATTCCTTCATGTTTAACAGATCTCACAAGCATGGACCCAACCTTGTGTGGGTGCCAAAAGTTGTTCCTTGAGCTTATGTTCTGATGTAGGGATGTCTCAAGGCCAAAGAATCACATTGGTTTCTAGACAGCGGCTGTTCGAGGCATATGACTGGGAACAAGAAGATTTTTGCTGATTTCAAGGAAAAAGAAGGAGGTCTTGTTGCATTTGGAGGAAGCGACAAAGGTAAGATCGTTGGTATTGGCAAGGTAAGTGTAAATAACTCCAATACCATCGACAATGTTCTGTTAGTTGATGGACTAAATCATAATCTTCTAAGCATTAGTCAGTTATGTGATAGTGGTCTAAAAGTCACTTTTGAATCCTCATTTTGCACAATTGTAGATAGTCATACAAATGAAATAAAGTTTTTAGGACATAGGAAAAATAATGTCTATACAATTGACATGAATGAAATTCCATGCAACCTTTTGTGTTTAGTTGCCAAAGATACCGACGGTTTTTGGGTTTGGCATCGGAGGCTTGGACATGCTAGCAGTAGTGTTATTTCAAAACTGTGCAGAAATAATCTTGTCATAGGTCTTCCCAGAATAAAACTAGATGTAAATAAAGTTTGTGAAGCATGCGCCAAAGGGAAGCAGACTAGATCTTCATTTAAATCTAAAAACATCATTTCCACATCTCGCCCCTTAGAATTATTGCATTTTGATCTTTTTGGTCCTACTCGGACACATAGCTTAGGGGGAAAGTCTTATGGTTTTGTCATAGTTGATGATTTTTCTCGCTTTACTTGGGTTATCTTTCTTAGTAACAAGAGTGATGCTTTGCAGGAATTTCAAGCATTTTGCAAGAAGGTCCAGAACAAGAAAGGATACATGATTACCAATTTACGAAGTGATCATGGACGTGAATTTGATAATGCAAATTTTGATGACTTTTGCAGGAGTGAAGGGTACACTCATAACTTCTCGGCACCAAGGACACCGGAACAAAATGGCGTGGTTGAAAGGAAGAACCGCACGCTAATAGATATGGCGAGAACCATGCTAAGTGAGCGGAATCTTCCTCGATATTTTTGGGCTGAAGCGGTGAATACGGCATGTCACATTGTCAACCATGCAATGATAAGGCCGTTTGTAAGTAAAACACCCTATGAACTCTACAAAGGTAAGAAACCGAATATCTCATACTTTAAGACCTTTGGGAGTACTTGTTACATATTGAATAATGGTAAGGACGATCTAGAAAAATTTGATGCAAAGAGTGATGTTGGAATTTTTCTGGGCTACTCTAACAACTCACGGGCTTATCGAGTTTTTAATAAAAGAACCTTAGTAATTGAAGAAACTCCACATGTGATTGTTGATGAGAATACTTCCAAAAATTTCACTTCACCTAATGAAGAATCAGATTTCTTACAGGATAAAACTCAAGGGGACACAAATCAGGGAAAACAAGAAGATCCATCCACTTCTGGAACCAAAACTGATAAGAACCATGAAGCTGAGGAAAATAGCACAGAACAATTGAAGGATGCACCTCCAACTCATCCAGATCTGCCTCCCTCATGGAAATATCTTAAAGACCATCCAGCAGCAAACATTCTGGGTAAGGTAGATGAAGGTATAAAAACTCGCTCATCCTTAAAACTCTTGCTCACTCTGAATGCCTTTGCACACACGTCACAAGTTGAACCCAAATGTGTTGAAGATGCATTAAAAGATGATTTCTGGATAATGACAATGCACGAAGAACTACACCAATTCCAACGGAATGAAGTGTGGAAACTAGTGCCCCGTCCTAATAACCACAACGTGATCGGAACGAAATGGGTTTTCCGAAACAAATTAAATGATCAAGGTGTGGTTGTAAGGAATAAGGCCCGTCTTGTGGCCAAGGGATATTGCCAAGAGCTCGGAATCGATTTTGATGAATCATTCGCACCGGTTGCTCGCCTTGAAGCCGTGCGCATCATTCTATCTTTTGCATGCTCAAAAAATTTTAAACTTTATCAAATGGATGTTAAGAGCGCATTTCTAAACGGCTTCATTAAAGAAGAAGTTTTCGTTGAGCAACCTCCGGGTTTTGAGGATTTAAAAAACCCGGACCATGTGTTCAAACTAGAAAAAGCTTTGTACGGTCTAAAACAAGCCCCAAGGGCTTGGTATGAACGTCTAAGCTCCTTCTTGATTGAACATGGTTTCAAAAGAGGTTCTGTTGATCAGACTTTATTTTCTAAGCATTCTAGAAATGATTTGCTTCTGGTTCAAGTTTATGTGGATGATATCATTTTTGGGTCTACTAATAAGAAACTGTGCAAGGAGTTTTCTGAGTTGATGCAGGCTGAATTCGAGATGAGTCTAATGGGCGAGCTAAATTTTTTCTTGGGGCTACAAATTCAACAAAGGGAGGATGGAATTTTCATCAATCAAAAGAAATATCTGCTGGAACTTCTAAAGAAGTATGATTTTGAGGGTGCAAAATCCTATGCAACACCAATGTCAACAAGCATAAAACTGGAGAAAGACTGCAAAGGTAAACAGGTTGAACAAAAGCTGTTTAGAGGTATGATCGGTTCACTTTTATATCTAACAGCTAGTAGGCCTGACATACACTTTGCAGTTTGTCTGTGTGCTAGGCATCAAGCTAGTCCTCGTGAGTCTCATTTGAGTGCCGTTAAAAGGATTTTTCGTTATCTTGCTGGTACTCCTGATCTAGGACTGTGGTTTCCTCATAGATGTGATTTTAAACTTGTGGCTTTCACCGATGCCGACTATGCTGGGTGCCTTCTTGATCGTAAAAGCACAAGTGGCACATGCCAATTTCTCGGAGGTTGCCTAGTCTCTTGGGCCTCCAAGAAACAAAATTCCGTGGCATTGTCAACGGCCGAAGCCGAATACATGGCTGCCGGCAGTTGTGGTGCACAGGTCCTTTGGATCAAACACCAGCTAGTCGATTATGATGTGTTTCTGAATTGTGTTCCGATCATGTGTGATAATAAAAGTGCAATTGATCTGTCTAAAAATCCAACTCATCACTCAAGGTCCAAACATATAGATATCCGGCATCATTTTCTGAGGGACCATGTAAATAAAAAGGACTTTGAGCTGAAATACATTGAAACTGATAAACAATTAGCGGACATCTTTACAAAACCTCTTAGCAAAGAAAAGTTCATCTCCTTAAGAAGAGAGCTAGGAATATGCAGAGTGGAGAGCACTTAGATAGACTTACAAGTCTGCATTCTACTCAATCCATGAAATACTCTTTTTGTCCTGCCTTCAAATAATACATTTTAATAACCTTCATCACCCATTTCACTGCATTGAGCTTTTCAGACTTACTCCCCACTTGGTACTCATCTATTTCATTTGACTCACATCACTATTCACATCATTTTTTTCTCATGCATATGCATAATTGTGTGCCACACTCTTTTATCAATAAAACCTCTACTAGTATTATTGTCTGAACTCATCTTGCCTGCAATAACCTAAATTTGCATTTCTTTCTTATTTGGGCCTGTTTAGATCCTTGCTATATAAAGTGCAGCTTCAATCGAAAATGATAGTCAGGTACAGTTCCTGCTAGACAAAATTGGTAAGTCTTTAAAACAAAAATTCTCGATTGTGCTGTAGTATTTCTCACTCGGACCCATTCTTTTGAGTGAACCCATCCACTTATATCAAATACTCATCGGGTCCAGTGGGTTAACTTTTACAAACTTCCCAACGTTCCATATGTTTTTATTTTGGGATGCCCCAATGGGTCGTCCCTTACGGTCGAGCCCTCTATTTTTTGTTGTCAAAACACCATAAACAAACCGGTCAAACCCCCTTCTCAACCTTTTTTTGACCGGAGCATTATTAAACGGGGCATCTCCTCTATAAGCCAGCCGCACCTTTTCTACACGGGAAGACCACTCCCTTGCCCTTCCGAAAAACCCTCGCACCGGCGGACATCCCTGCGGCTACCGCCAATACCTCCATTCCAGGCATCAAGATCTTCTCCTTCTACTCCCTGCGAAGGTGCAAGAGAACCCTGATAGGTGGAGGGAAGCTCACTTCGACAGCTTGCTGTTCCTCCCCTTCTCAAGGAGAGACGGACGAGTACCTGCGGCTTCAATCTAGGCTCTTCTGATGGCTCCACGCTACAAAAGCATGTCCAAACATCCACGGAGGAAAGCTGCGGCAAAGGTCTCCTCATATGTCATTGATCCTCCCACCTCCAACTCAGAGGACGAAGCTCCCCAGGCCATCCCTATTCCGCCAGCCCAACAAAGAGAAATTCGGTCCAAGCGTTTTCATGAAGAGGTACTGCTACACGCCCAGTCTACTAATCTCTATCCTCGAACTATCATGCATCCCAGAGCAGTGGATCTTGAAGATGTCACCAATTTGGTCCCTGAACTTTTTGATTTGCTGAACACCCAACCAAATTGGATACAATTTATGTCTGAGCATCGGAAAGTTTATCCCACACTAGTTCTGCAATTTTATCGAAATCTGGTGATAAAGAACAACAAGCTCTACACTGCAGTAAACAACAAATCTGTCATGGCTTTTGCCGGGCTATTCAGTACAGTTTTTGGTTTTCCAAGTCGTCACACCACCATCATGGCAAATACAAAATTGAATGCAGTGTCTGTTTACAGCATAATGATGGGTTTTGATGACTCAGTAGTCATAGATGAAAATGACATTCCAAAGGATTTGAATGCCAATGTTTTTCTCCTGCTCAGCGCATTCTGCATCATCTCTTCACCACCATTTTCTATCCCAGGGGAGGCAGCAGGAACAAAGTCAACAAAGTTCATAAATTTTTGTTCCACTGCATTTATAATGGTATAATTGCTGATTTCTCAAGTCTCATGTACGACTTAATATTCCTTTGTTACAAAGAAAAAAGACGTAGTCTTCCATATGCTTCACAGTTAACAGTGATTTTTAAGCATCTTCGTATCGACTTGGATAAGGAAATCTGTGAAGAGTTACTGGACAAGGATGCCTATACCGCCCGTAGTCTTTGCCGCAACATGGGTTACAAAAGAAATGCAGCTGGCCACCTAGTTCGAGTTTTGAAAAATGTTAAAGGCAAGAATGTGCAATCTGCAGAAAACAGTGACAGTGGTGAAGAAGCAGAAGAAGAAGATACTACTGCCTCACATGATGATCAGCCACCAACCAGTCCTTCTCAAGCCGGAGGAAGTAGCTCTAGACCAGAGCCACATGTTTCTCGTCCTGATCGAATTGACCAACGGCTGGACAAGCTAACTGAAGATGTGAGTGACCTGAAGCTACATCAAGAGATGTTCCTGCACCACTTCGAATCCATATCGAAGACTCTTGATGCCCACACCCAAATGCTTCAGCACATTAGGGATTCTGTTTCCGGATCACCCAACTAGTCTGGCTAGGAGTAACTTTGATGTCAATTTTTTTTTTGATGAGAAGCTGCCCTTTTTTTTTGTTTAAACCCTACTTAGCAGCACCTTTGCTTACTTATGTTATATGTTAAGCTGCATGTCTGGATGCTTGCGTGCTCATTTCAATTTCTTTCTCCTTGGTCATCTTCTTTCTATCTACCTTGTTCCTTCTTTAAATCCACCATCTACTCAGCTTATCTTTGTGCACCTGCTCTGCACATCTCCTTTTTGCTCATGAAAAAAAGGGGGAGAACTAGCAATTTGCTGACAGTAATATTTTGTGATCATGTCCTACTATGTCTTGTTTTGAAGTTGCTATGTTTTTGACGTTCCAGTCTTGATATGCTCATGGTTCAGTAAGTAAATGGATATGCTGTTGAATTCTGGAGTGATGTTCCTTGACACTCATTGGAAAATAAGTGTTTTGCTTTCATGTCTGTTTGGCTGACATAGTAGTGAAAATTGTCTCAGTTCTCTCTATATTACTCTATCTTCCCTTTATTAGCTTAAATTGCTTGGGTTGTTTTGTGTTTTTTTGTCATCATCAAAAAGGGGGAGATTGTTGTGCCCTCCTTGGTTTTGATGATGACAAAGTTCTTTAATAGATTGAATAAAACATCGTGAGTGGCCATATGCTTCACATTCACTCATTCCATCTTTGATACACTCTACATTCACAATGATCAACTATCTTCTGAGATGCCAATTCATTGATCAAATCTTTATCTCACTAACTATTTGATGAGAATGAATAATGCTGACAGCAAGCTCACTCTTTCTCCATGGTGAAATTCAGAAATCTGGAAGAAGGAAGACAAGGTAAGTGAAATGAAGAATCTCCATGAAAGGTGAGTAGAATTGATTCATTCAGATCAAACTTGGTAAGAATTACCCCTAGAATAACTTTGTTTAAGTTTGACCAAAAATCCCTTGAATTGGTTGTGCTTAATGCCTTTTTCTGTTTTAACCTGAAGTGGGTCGACCCCCCCAGACAGATGGGTCGACCCCTGTTGCAACAGATGCCACTCTTTTGGCTCTGGCACAAATGGGTCGACCCAGCTGATAAAGGGGGTCGACCCCTGTGATCTCACAGAACCAGTTATTTGGCCCCTTTGAAGAAGTGGGACGTCCCACCTATCAAAGGGGGTCGACCCCTGTAACAAGCAGAACCTGGAAACAGGATCTGTTTGATACATGGGTCGACCCACTTGGCAGATGGGTCGACCCACTCTTGAATTTTCTTATTTTCTCCGATTTACGCTATATATTTCATCTATTAAGTGTGTGGGCCATACTTCACGTGCAAATCACTTGTTAGTCATTGGGATTAACTAGTAATCATGTGGCTTAGACTATTAAACCTGATTAACATCATTTGATTAAGTGTAACACTGATTTCACTTATTTTGTGCAGGTTTCGAACAGGATAAAGAAATGGCCACGTCGGATTTGTAGAACCAATCAAAGGAGAGAATAATCTCCTCCTTCCTCCAGCTAGGAGTGCCATCCCCCAGGATATAAATGCCCATGATTAGGGCGTCCCAAGGACACACGACCAGAGCTGCAAACGGTGCCACACGAGTGTTGGGCGTCTTCATCCTCGGGAGCAGAGGCGCACCTGCGTGTGGAAGAGAAGGTCGTGGTTCGAATAGCAGCTTCATCGATCTTCATCCGAGCAACTTCGTTCAGCAATCAAGACATCATCCTGTTGCGTGGATCATCTTCCCAAGCCTCAGCGTCTTCAGGAACCCATCAACCCACGGACGTCTCTGTTGAAGCATAGCTCGCCATCATTCCAATAGACAGGGGGAGTCGTCCTTAATGTTCTTCATCAGTCTTAGGCTTAATGTTCATGTGATTCTCTTTATTTTCAAACTCAGATATAGTGTGTGAGAGATTGGAGATTTGATCTCCGTGGAATGCCCTTGTTGGGCGTGTGTGTGTGTGGATAGAGGTCCTTGACCTCGTGTTTGTGTGTGTGTGCTATTCAGTGTAGCTCTCTATAGTGGAATCCTCTCAAGTTGAGAGGGGTGGATGTAGGATCGCACTTGGGTGCGTCCGAACCACCTAAAATTGCTCGTCTCCTGTGGTTGTGCTCTTGTGCGTTTGGTTTATCTTGTTGGTGTGTGTGGTTGCTGTGTTTTTATTTGTGGTTTGCTTGCTCGTGTGCTGTTGATAATGTTAAATTTCTCGTCAATCAATTCACCCCCTCTTGATTGCCATTCCAACAGGCCAACATTATCATTATATATTATATATTACACACATACTTCTGGGGAGAGAGTGGACCGCTGAAGGGCCAAAAGGGGACTGAAGGAGCGTGCTGGTGAAGGTCGTAGGCAGCGTGCCGGCGAAGGCGGCATAGAGTGTGCCGGGGAAGGTCATGGGCAGTGTACCGGCGAAGGAAGAAGGGTGGACGTTCCAAGGTGTGTCGGTGAAGACGTTCCAAGGCGTGTCGGCGAAGGGGGAAAAGGAGCGTGCCGCTGGAGGAAGGTGGGCGGGAGGTGTGTCGGCCAAGGAGGGTAGAAGGTGTACCGGGGAAGGCAACTGTGAGTATACCGGAGGGGTTCAAGGAAGTAGAGGAGTTTGCCGTGGGAGGTTGGTAAGGTGTACTGGCGAAGGCTGGAATAGGTGTACCAGTGAAGGCAGCTGTGAGTGTACCGGAGGGGTTCAAGGAAGTAGAGGAGTGTGCCGTGGGAGGTTGGTAGGGTGTACCGGCGAAGGCTGGAATAGGTGTACCGGTGAAGGCCCACTCCTCCTTTACCTCTTTTAAGGCTTTTCTTTTCTTCTTTCCTTTGATTTTTATGTAGTCCTATACAAATCTCTTCTCCTTCTTCCCCCAACCTTTTCTTTACAGATTGAGCATTTAATTTACCACATAGTCATTTAATCCAATTCTTCTCATGTTGTCCGTAGTGCCTTATTTCGGTTAGAGTGTTCTATCGCCGATCGTTCCATTCGTTCGTTGCTTCTTTTTGTCTTATGGTATTTTATTGTTCTATTTGTTTGTTGCTTTCTTTTGTCTCTTCAACGTGTTATTATTTCTAACAAAAATTCGGCAGCATCTCCCCTTGACCCGAGCGTAAGGGAGATAAAGGGAACGTGCCCATACGGAGTCGCGGAACCCGACAATTGGAGGTGGGCGCCCGAGAGCGACAACACCATTAATAAAACCTCGGAAGAGCCGAAAGCAACGATGGATGAAGGGAAAAAAAACCTCTAGAACTAATCAGGGGCGTGTCGTGCCAGGGAGGCCAAAGGTGTGCCGGTGAAGGCCACTAAGGCCGTGTCGGGGAAGGTCCAAAGGGGGCGTACCAGCGAGGGCTATCATAGGCATGCCGGGGGAGGGCAGCCAAGGCCGTGCCGGCGAAGGGTGTTGAAGAGTGCACCAGCGAGGGCCCTATGGGGGTGTGCCGGTGAAGGGCTCAATGGGGGGGCGTACTGCTGGGAGCTGGGGAGGCTGCACCGGAATAGGGGTGGACCGGTGGAGGACTGGGCAAGGTATATCGCCTAAGGATTGGAGGGGCTGGGCCAAAGGCTTCCTAAGTGTGATGGAGCCAAAGAGGAAAGGGCCAGGGACGGTGTTGGTGGCTGGGCGTTCAGGAGAAGAGGAGGGGCCTCCCCCTTCAGGAAAATGGGTGAGGTTGAAGGTCTGGGACCCCATGACAAGGGCCATGATGGAGGGGAAGAAGGGTCCCCACTGGAGGCCAAACCGTCGGAAGGAGGTGGAAGAATGGTTGAAACGCACACTTCCAGGCATAAATCAAACACGATAGCAAGAAATCCAAGAAGGGAGGAATTTCCATTCATGAAGAGAAAAGGCCATAACCGGCCATGTACACCTCAAAAACGCCGGAGTTCAAAATACAAGCGGTGGAAGAAGGGGGGAAAGAAAAGGAGGAGAAAAATGGGAGAGTTTGGGGTCGAACATGGGCGATGGCTCCCTGCCCTTCCCCACTCCCCCTGCTACATCTCTCTTTTTCTCTTTCTCCCTTACTCTCTCTCACTCGTCGGTGGTCGCCGGAGGGCCTTCCTCTTCTTCTCTTCTTCTTCTTCTCTTCCTCTTCGCACATACGGCGATGGACGGAGCAGCAGGGGGGAAGCCAGAGCCTCCCTTCCTCTTCTTCTTCCTTTTCTCTTCTTCCCTTCTTCGCCTCTCCCTCTCTCTGTCTGGCTGTGTGTGCTTCTGTCCTCTTTTTTTTCTCCTCTTCCTTCTCTTCTTTTTTTTTTCGTGCGCCGATGAAGAGGGGTTTTATACCCCACACGGCGGGAGCGTTCGAACACGGCAGCAGGAAGCGGGAAGCGACTGGTCATGATGGGGTTTGACTTCCCCCGTCCTTGATGTCAGGGGAGTAGCCTGCGTGGCCCAACCTTCGGCCGACACCTCGGACAGCCCACTGCGCGCCAAGGATCTGTAGGGCATGGGCACGAGATTTAGTCTGCCGGACGTGCCGTTGAAATGCCTAAACGTTGTGCCGTTGGCGGGCTAAACAAGCGTGTTGCTGAGAGGGCCAAAAGGGCGTGCCGCTAAAGACACGGCAAGCGTGCCGCTGAAGAGCCCGAAGGGCGTGCCGCTGAAGGGGCCTGAGGGCGTGCCGCTGAAGGCCATTGGGTCGTACCGCTGAAGGCCGTTGGGGGCGTGCCACTAAAGGGGCATCAGGGGCTTGTCGTTGAAGCCTATAGGGCGTGCCGCTGAAGAGCGTTGGGGGCGTGCCACCGAAGGCCTATAGGGCGTGCCACTAAAGGGGCATCAGGGGTGTGCCGCTGAAGGGGCTAAACGGGCAGTTCTGAGCCCGTCGTGAGGGCGAGTTGTGGCCCATTTGATTTTCTTCGAGGCCCATGGATTGTGGGGCTCTTGGTGGTTGATTTCTCTTCACTGTCGTGACTCCGGAGACGGCTTCACGGTAGTGTGTGTGCGTTCGGGGAGTCCGGTGGCTCCTCTCCCACGCAATTTCTTCAGTTGACGTTGTTGTTGATGCTGGACTGGTTGGGACATGTAGGCGTGCAATTTTGCATGTCCACACCGGCTTACCAAGATATCATATTGCATTTTTCCCAAAGGTTTCAACTTAAACAATACTTTATTATCAGCAACATGGATGGGCGCCATTTGATGCTTCGCTTTCAGAATCGTGAAGATTTTTTACAAGTCCTTCTTAAAGAGTCTCTATATGTTAAAGGCAAACCTTTCTAGTTTTCTAAGTGGACAATGGCTTTTTCACCAGACGAAGACTCCCCATTGGTCCATGTGTGGTTGGAATTGCCAGGTCTCCCTGCTAATTTTTATAGTGTAGGCATGATTCATTCTATTGTGGGTAGTATTGGCCCAGTTCTTCAAGTGGACAGGAACACTTTGTCTGCACTGATGCTGCTCGTGTATGTGTTCAATTGGATGTCTCCAAGCAGCCTCCTAAAAATGTTTGGATTGGAGTTGGGTCTGGGGGCAATTGGCAACCAGTGGTATACCCAGCTCTGCCCATGTACTGTTCCTCCTGCAAACGTCTTGGTCATCTCTCGGTCAAATGCAAGAATAAACCTGCTAATCAAGGAAGCCCCTCTGATATTCCTACTCCTCCATCTTCTGATCAGGATGGTGCTCCTCCTCCTTTGGTTAAGGTAGCTCCTTCTGTACCTAATAAACAGCTAAGCTCAATATGCATTTGGCGTCCTGCTAAAGATCCTGTGGCTGCCACTTCCACTGCTGCTACCCTTGTGGGTCCGGCCATTCAACAGTAGCCACCCACCTCAAATCTTCCTCAACCTGATGGTCTTTTGGCCTCTTCTCCCAAGGATATCCAGGCCGCTGGTGATACTACAAGTCTTGGTGGGCATACATTTTCTCTCCCTGCTGGTGTTCCCTCTCAGGATCCTCCAAGCCTCCTCAATTTACTTGGTGATAGTTCTGCTCACCCTTCCAAGGGGCCTGGTTGCAGTGGCAACGAATCTACAACTGTTGCATCTCCTATTCTTACTAGGCATGGGATTACCTTAGCTAAGGCTTCTTTATTCCCTCCCACTGCTGATGTTGCTGGTGGTACTATGATTGCTACTCTTGATGCCCCATTAGAACCAACTAGTGGTTCTGTTGGGAGTCCTCCCATCTCTGCTGGTGCCCGTACACTACCTCAAGTTTCTGTGGCAGATATCTCCTTTGAGAAAGAAGACAGTCCCATTGCGGGTGAACTGTCATCATCTTCAGCCATGAGCTCTCAACCCTTCCCTGTGATTTATCAAGTTCTCACTGTGCCGGGCTTTGAAACAGCCCTACGGCCGACTGACTTCTCTGGCATTCATTCCAACTTTGTTGGTAAGGAACAAAGGCCATCCATTGAGGCTGAAGGTACTCTATCCAGGCGTGGCCTTCGCAGGCCTGCCTCTGCTAGTGCTCCTTCCCATGCTTCCAAATGAAAGCTCTCATATGGAATATTAGAGGCATACATAATGCCCAATCTATTAGCAGGTTGAAGCTCCTCATTCGAAAACATCACATTACTTTTGTTGCTGTAATTGAACCCAAGATCTCCATCTCTCTGTTAGAATCTTACAGGAAGAAACTTTGCATGACTTCATGCCTAGCTAGTTCTTCTGATAAGGCCCATATTTGGACTTTTTGGTGCCTTCCCTTTGATGTGTCTATGGTTTCATCCTCAAATCAGCATATTACTATTGCAATTACTTCTGTTCTTCCTAGCAGGTTTTATGTCTCCATTGTACATGCTAGTTGCTCCTTGATTGAGCGCAAGATTCTTTAGGACAATCTTGCTGACTTATGTCTCCATTGTACATGCTAGTTGCTCCTTGATTGAGCGCAATATTCTTTAGGACAATCTTGCTGACTTCTCTGCTTTATGTGATGGCCCATGGTTAGTGGGTGGTGATTTTAACAACATTCTCGAGCCTTTAAAGAAACGTGGAGGTAAAAGGGCCTTCTCACTTTCTATGTCAGACTTTCAGGCCTGTGTCATGGCCTCTGGCTTACATGATGCCGACTTTATTGGTAATAAGTTTACTTGGTATAATGGTCAGCGGGATAATGCCATTTGGGCCAGGCTTGATAGAGTTCTTCTGAATGGTGACTGGTCGCTATCTTGCCCGGCAATAACTGTGCAACACCTTTTCCGTGCTTGTAGTGACCACTCCCCACTACTTATTTCTGCCACCTCTGAGTCACCCCGGGGCCCTGCTAGATTTTGTTTCTAGCATATGTGGACTGCCCATTAGTTTTTTTTTGTTATTCCAGCTTTCTTGGTCGGCTGCTCCAGTGTCTTCTTATCCATTACTCACATGGCCCTTAAGCTGAAACATATGAAGAGCTTCTTTAAGGAATGGAACCGGGCTACTTTCCAAGATATTTCCTCTAATGTCAAGAATGCTGATGCTTCCTTCTTTGCTGCTCAAGAGGCTTATGATCTGAATCCAACTGACTCTGCCCATTTGGCTCTCTTATCTGCTAAGGAGTCTCTTGACCGGGTTCTTATACAGGAAGAGATGCTCTGGAGACAGAGATCCCGTATCAAACGGCTGAAAGAAGGAGATAAGAATACCAAGTTCTTCCATGCTTATGTCTCTTCCCAGCTGTAACGGGCATCTATTTTGGCTCTCTGTTCTGAGGATGGGTCTGTTGTGGAGGGTAGGAGGCCATTGCTAGCATGTTTGTCTCTCATTTTGAGTTAGCATTCTCCTCTTCACCGCACTGCATCCACCCGGACATTCTGGCATCTATACCTCATCTGTTGAGTGAGGATCACAATTCCATGCTATGTGCTGTTCCTTCCTGGGCTTCCATCAAGGAGGTTGTGTTTAGTATGTCCCCGGACAGTGCCCCAGGTCCGGATGGATTCACGGGTCATTTCTTTTATTCTTGCTGGGACTTCATTGAAGGTGATGTCTGTGCTGCTGTCCAAGCTTTTTTCTGTGGTCATCCGATGCCTAGAGGGTTCACATCCTCTTTTATTGCATTAGTTCCCAAGAAGGATGCCCCCAGGTGTTGTGAGGACTACCGACCCATCAACCTATGTAATTTCTTTTACAAAATTATCTCTCGGATCATCAGTGACCGTCTGGCCACCATCCTTCCACTCTTGGTCTCGGAGGAGCAAGGTGCCTTTGTCAAGGGCCGGTCCATCATTGAGAATGTCTCGCTTGGCCTTGAAATGGTTCAGCACTTGGGTAAGCCTTGCAGGGGCAGGAATGTGGTGTTCAAGCTTGACATGTCCAAAGCTTATGATCGCTTAGAATGGGACTTCTTATATGCTGTCCTTTGTCAATTTGGTTTCTCCATGGCTTTCCTTTATTTGCTGGAGCCTTTGTTATCCAATTGCTGGTTCTCTGTGCTTCTGAATGGCAGCATCCATGGGTATTTCAAGTCTACTAGAGGCCTTCGCTAGGGGGACCCAATTGCCCTGGCCCTATTCATCCTTGCGGAGGAGGCTCTCAGTAGGGGAATGTCTTCCTTGTTTCACCGCAGCCGGGGGTGGGGGCGTGGGGGTGGTTTCAATCTCTCCGGAGATGTCCCCCGATCTCGCATCTTCTTTTTGCTGATGACACACTTATCTTTTTCAATGGCTCTATGCGACATGTCAGAAATCTCATGGCTTTCCTCAGGAAATATGAAATTGCCTCGGGCCAGCTGGTTAATACTGCGAAGAGTTCTTATATTGTTTCTAATGGTGTGCCACTATCTATCTGCATATCAATTGAAGTGGCCACTGGATTTACTAAGAGCAGTTTACCTATGAAATATATGGGTATGTCATTATACTCGGGGCGTCACAGGTCATCTTATTTCAACCATATTTTGTCCAAGACCGCTATGCAGCTGTAATCTTGGAAGGCTGGTTTTTTGTCAGCAAGTGGCCGATTGGTCCTCATTCGGCATGTCCTCTCCACTCTTCCCATTTACACAATGTCAGCTATGGCTATCCCAACTTCTATTATGAGATCCTTCCACAGACTTCTTGCTAATTTCTTTTGGGGTTCTTATGAGAGGTCTCCTAAGAGGCACTAGACATCTTGGGATGTTATCTCGCGTCCCATTGAATGCGGAGGGCTGGGGGTGCTCAATCTACATCTCATGTAGATTGCTTTGTATACTAAGATGCTTTGGGCTGTTATTGTCTCACAATCCCGGGCCAGGTTTTTCAAAGCCAAGCATTTGCATAATGTGCATTATTATGAGGCTCCTTTTCATCTCATGACTGCTGTAGACCAGAGGCTTTGGCAACAGGCTGCTAATTTGGTTCATGTGAACCATCGGGTGTTGGCTTCAGCTGAGTCACCTCATATCAGTTTTTGGATGGATACCTGGGCCGGTTCTGTGCCACTTCGTGATCTTCTCCCTCCTCATATCTGGTCTACTATAGCTGATAAACGATGCTCTATTCAGCAAGCATTTTCTGAGCCGCAACACACTAATCTTGAAGCTGGTCATTTGCATTGTCCTCCAGGCTATCTTGAGTATACTCTTTCCACTTCTAGCAGCAAGGATCAATGGATTTGGTGTCCTACTAATGATGGAAGCTTCTCATCCAAGTCAGTCCGTGGGTTGCTCCAAGGACCTACATCTCCAAGGTGGTCTTCACTTTGGTGCTCGCAATTTCCACTCAAGTGGTCCATCCTTGCCTGATGGTTGGTCCGTGGCTACCTCCCCACTGACGAAGCCATCAAGGCTTGTGGTATTCCTATATGCTCCATGTGTTCTTGTTGCTCCTTGCCCTAGAACGAGTCTACCCTCCATTTATTTTTCCATGGGCACACTTTCCTTCGGTTCGATAATCACTCGGTGTTGACTGCTACCAATGGTGTTCTTGATTTCCTTTCGGACAGCCATCTCTCTTCATTAGCTGGGAGTATCTCTAGGTGTGTCTTCATGGCTGTCCTCTCGGATTGTGGTATGGCCGGAATAAGGCTCGATATGATTCTCTTCCTATGAATCCCCGGCATGTGCTTCGTCGGGTTATGCTTGCGGTCTGCCCCATTATGCATTCTCTCAAGATTAAAGGGAGAGATCTCTCCCCTTCGCAGCGGTAGATCCTAGTTGATTGGGGTCTTGTTCTCCCCTCTATATACCCCACCCCTCCTCGTTTGGTTTGTGGGTTATCTCCTCCCTCAGGCCGGCTGAAGCTCAATGTTGATGGGGCTCTTAAATATAGTTCTGGTGTTACTAGAGGTGGGCGCATTGTTCGAAGCTCTAGTTGTTGTCCCTGTGGTTTTGAAGTTTTGATGATGACAAATATTATGACTTATTATATTTAACATTGATGATAAAACCCTGCTGAATGAACTAACAATCTCATTACATAATAGAGGTATGAAATAAATCAGAACAAGCTTTAAAGAACTCTCAAAAAGTCAACGCATGTCAAGGTCAATGCCATTGTTCATAACTGTCAACTGGTCAATCGCCCAAAAGTGTAAGTCAGCCATCTGTCAGAAAAGAACTGAAGTCTTACAGGTCAAGGCACATTTCTATATATGGTTCTCTTCATTCATGCCTTAAGGTCGGTGCAAGTTTTGGCTTGCGCTTAACAAGGTCTGTGCTTATATGTCTTCAAAGTCGGTGCATGTTTCTCCTCCTTCACATAAAGTCCGTGCACTTCACTGTTTAGAGTCTGTGCATATTTCTATCTAAGGCATATACATGGTCGGTGCATGTTCTTGTCAAGGCATATACAAGGTCGGTGCATCTCTCTCCTGCGCACATAGAAGGTCAGTGCAGGTTTGGCATTGTGCTTGTAAGGTCGGTGCAGGTTTAGGTCGGTGCACCCTTCGCTAGTGTAGAACAAATGCACATAAAGGTCGAAGCTAGCTTCTGTTCACAGAATGAAGGTCGGTGCTAGTTTAATGAGCATGCAATATGAAGTCTGTGCATGTTTGCTTTTGGCAAACTAGGTCGGTGCACATTTCAGTTCAACATGTCTACAGGGTCTGTGCACATGTGAAATGCAAGTCGGTGCATATTCTAATTATACAAGATCAAAGTCGGTGCACGTTTGCATAATGCTTCATAAGGTCTGTGCATAATGCTTCATAGGTCTGTGCATATAAGCTTACTAAGTCTGTGCATGTTCTGCATCGCACACAACTCAGGTCAGTGCTACTTTGCATTGTATTGCATACTGACATCGATGCTAGTTAAGACCACTTGCTGCTGTGGTCGGTGCATGTGGTGTCACACGCATACATAAGTCAGTGCATGTTGTGTCATTTGCCTCTCGCATATAGAAGTCACAAGGTCAGTGCATGTTGTCCATAGCATATTCGAAAGCTAGTTAATGGTTTATATAATGCATTCTCAAGTCGGTGCATGTTTACCTTAGGCAGATGTAGGTCTGTGCACATTCTACCCTACTGCTATACAAGGTCGGTGCAGAGTTTGTATTAGCCTTGTTAGCGTCGGTGCACATTTGGTGATAGCCTGTTAGAGTCGGTGCACAGTTTGTGTTAGCCGTTTTAGCGTTGATGCACATTTACTTTAGGCACACTACAAAGGTCCGTGCACATTTGCTAGCGATAGCAGTTGAGGTCCGTGCACATCTCAGTCATCGGCATATAAGGTCTATGCATATGGAATGTCTGCCATGTGAAGTCCGTGCACATTTGCTAGCGATAGTAGTTGAGGTCTGTGCACATCTCAGTCATTGGCATATAGTGTCTGTGCATATTTTTCTCATGTGCACGCCAAGGTCTGTGCATACTCTCCTATATGCACACTAAGTCTGTGCTAGCCCAGTGATTCACCCACATTAAGTCTGTGCTAGTTCAATGCTTCACGCATGTAAAGTCAGTGCTAGCATACATAAAGCTTATGCATTCAAGTCAATGAGAGCACATGAGTTTCATACATTAAGCATCAATGATCTATGATTCTTTGTCTTCATTGTTTCAATTACATCATAATCACCCTCATACATCATGAAGCATATTGTCATTATTACATGTTTTTCTTGACTATCAGATGTTTGATTAAATACCTTTATCTGATAACAGGGACTTATGAATTGAACTAGGATTGAACAATTCAAGACCAGGAAGCATCAAAGCCTAGCATTTTCGAACGCTTGCAGAGTCATCATTGATATAGTCACGTGTATGATAATAAGTGATTGGCACGTGATCCGAGGTAAGGCATATAACAGAGGATCCTGCCACATGGAAAGTGAAGGTGCTAAGACCACAACATGTGGAAAGAAGAGATCAGATATGTGTGAAAGTTGGGCAGGAAACGTGACACCCACGCGCCCATCATCTGCCTATAGAAAGGGATCGAAGGCTGGGAGAGAAGGAAGTTGCATATATATAGAAGATGATAGAGGCTAGCAGAGAAAAAATATATAGAGTGGAGCTTCAGAGAAGAATCAGAGAGCGAGATAAGAGAGCAGCAGAAGAGGAGAGTCTGAGAGAAAAGAGAAAGAGCAGCTAGAGAAGAGTATAAAAGGGAGATTGAGAGAGCGGCAGAGAGCTAGCGAAAAAGAGAAAGAGGAAGAGAGAGAGAGGGAGATAGAAGCAGAGGTGCTGGTTTGAAGAGCTCGTGAGCAAGAACCATTCAGAAGTCCAGATCTGAGGATCTTTCTGTTCTGTGTTCTTTGGATCAAATCCAAGACACTGTGCTCCTGCGTGAACTTGTTTGTTTTGATTTTAATGTCAGCTTTTCGTTGCTGAGTTTTATCATCCTTGTTTTCCATTTTACATACCTTTGCAGAAGTTGTGTATCAGCGGATGGCAAGCTGTGTCGCCCAGCGGATGGCACTCTGTGATGCCCAGCTGATGTAGGCAAGCTGTGATGCTCAGCGGTTTCAAGCTGTGAGTCAGCAGGAATCCACACTCAGGTTGAGTGTGGGGTGAATGTAGGTCTGGAGGACCGAACCACCTAAAAGTCATCTGTGCAGTGGTTTGTTTGGTTGTCTCTTAATTCCTTAGGTGTATGCTTAGGATCGTTATATCTGGTTAGCTTAGATTACATTGAAATTCACTGTGTGTTTTAGTTGTCTATGTTTTGATCTCTGCTGAGTTTTCAGTGAGGTTATTACGTGTGCTTGCCCAGCATTCTATGAGAATCACATAAGGACATCTGAACAAGTGTTAGAGTGTAAGTCTCATTAGAATATTTGTTTAACTAAGCATATCTAATTTTAATTCCGTAAGATTTATAAGTACAATTTTAATTGGGTAATTTTTAGGGGAGATTCATTCACCCCCCCTCTGAATCCGGTTTGCACCATCTAATAGACTCAACAAGTGGTATCAGAGCGGGTTGTTGTCTCATCGGATCCAACGATCCGCAGCAGATCCTACAGGTCTTTGGTGCATTGATTTGTTTGTTGATTATATCCATGGCTTGTCCACCGATTTTTGATGTCACTAATTTCAATCTATGGTGTAACAACATGCGCATGTTTGTCAAAAATGTTGATCCTGATCTGTGGAAGTTAATCTCACAAGGTCCTCACGGATTGCCAAAGAAAAAGTCCAAATGGACTGACAGTCATAGATTGAAGTATGGAGAAAATCAGAAATCTTTGGATTTAATGAAAGCAGCTACTGACAAGGCTTTCCATTCTTCCTTTCATGATTGCAGGTCAGCCAAGGACATCCTAAACAAACTGAAGACTGCTTGTTGTGGAAGTAACGACCAATGCATGATAGCTAAAGGCAGTAATCAAAGTAGCAGCCAAAATGAAGAAGAGGACGATGATCAGGTAAACCCCTTTGAAAAATTCACCTTAGATGAATGGCAGGATGTATATGCTGATTTATTGGAGTCACATGAGATGTTAAGAAAACAACACAAAAAATTGAAAAAGACTATTAGCTTGAATAGTTCTAATTCTTCATGTGAAAACTGTTTAAAATTAAAACAAACACATGATGCTTGTTTATCTGATATCCAAGTGCTTAAGAAACAAATTGGATTGTTAAAGAATGAAAATCAAGAACTTGCAAATGAGATTACTGAACTTGAAGAAAAACTTAGATCAACTAATGATGATCAGACTCTCATTAGCAATCATGTTCAGAATGAAAAATTGCTGAAGGATCTTGAACATGTTAACACAGATCTAAACAAGCTGAAATTAGAAAACGAATCTCTGAGAAAATCTATTAAAGAAAATGAAGAAAAATTTAAAAACCTCAAACAAGAGAAGAATCTGCTTGTTGAAAAGTCTGATGCAATAAAGTTTGTGAACATGGAGCTTCAGAAAAACATTGAAAATCTGCAAAGAGAATCTGAAACTCCAAATAATCCAAAAGCATCTCATGATGACCAGATTCTTCTTGATGAGTTAATTCAAAATGATGCTCTGGTTAAGGAAAATGAAAAGTTAAAACAGCTGAACTCTGCTATGTCTGAAAGACTTCTAGCCTTAGAAAAAGGAAAAACTGTTTGTATTGAATATTCTGAAAAACTAAGCAATCTGGAACAAGAAATTGAGAAATACAAAACTGTTAACAAAGTACTGAATGAAGTTGTTAATTGCAGTGAACAAGAGATTTCAAATTATGAAATAAATATTGCATCACTAAAAATTGAGATTCAGGATTTGAAAGCTTCTCAATCTAAATTTGTTAGTGGGCAAGAAAATCTGGATAAGTTGTTAGGAGCCAAGGTTAACTTCATGAAGGAAGGGTTGGGCTACAATAATATTAATAAGAAAGTTTTTAATAACAAGCTAATGACATCGTTTATCACTGCATCAAACGTATCCACCACCTCAAAAGATAAACAGCCCATTGTTCAAAAAAATCAGAAACAAACTGATATTCAGAAACAAGCTGAAAAAGTGAAAAAGTATGTCCATGTAAAGAATAAGCAAAGAAACAATCATGCTAATGTTGTGCATGTGATACATAACCTAAACACACACACACATGCACACAAAAAGAAAATGTCATGCCACTATTGTCATAGATTTGGTCATCTGATGCATGAGTGTAGGTTAATGGAACAAGATGACATAAATGCAAGTGCAAAGCATGCTAGGAATTCTCATGAAAGATATCATGCACTTAAGAAAAAGAGAATTTACTGTTCCTATTGTGATAAGGGAGGTCATATTATAGCTAACTGTTGGCATGCTCAAAAGAGAAAAGTCAATTCTAAATCTGTCAAGTTTTCTACAAAACAAAATGCCTTTGGTAGACATAAATATGTTTTTAAAGAAAACTCTCTTGCATGTTTCAATTGTGGTAAGCCAGGCCATAGGGCCATGGACTGTTGGCATGCTCAGGGAAATAGATTGAATTCTGAATTTGGTAAATTCCCTGTAAACAAAAAGGTTTTTGATAGGAATAAATCTGGTTTTAAAGAAAAATTCATTACATGTTTTGAATGTGGAAAGCCAGGCCACAGGGCTGCAACATGTTGGCTGGCAGGTGATAATAAATAGGCTGGCTTCGGTAAACAGAATCTTAATTCTGTTAGCGGAAATTTCATGACAATGCACATAGATTTCATGATTACAGTAATGTGTATAGAAAGAATCTTAAACCTGCTGCATAATGCTATTATTATGGACAGTTAGGACATTTTATGTTTAACTGTTATCTAATGAAGTTTGATGATTCTCAAGCACAGAAATTGTTTAGAGCACCAGTCAAAGGTGCCACTGCCATTTCAGGACCCAAGACATCTTGGGTGCCTGTTTGTGCAAAGTAGTTTGCTGTTTTGCAGGTGTGCCTTGGAGCTGAGAAATAAAAGGGGTAATAAACCAAGGCACCGAACTAGGTAAAACCCCATGTCTGCAAAATTCAGGTAATATCCCTGTACTCGTCAGGTTGATTACTTGAATTCTCCTGTTAGATGCATATCATGTTTATTCTGTTATTCAGAATTTCATGCATACATTCTCATATCTGAAATTGACTTTCACACATCTTCAAATGCATATGCTGAATTATTTGTGCTTATATTGAGCTGAGAGTGAACTGAATTGTATATCACTATCTGAAAATCTGAAATACATATAAATGATGTCTGAAATTTGTGTGTATTACATTGTATATCTTACACATACATTTGTTGCATAGTTCATTGAAAATCTGATGCAAATAGCTCATTGTCATACATGACCATTATGGTATATTAAATGGTAAGCTACTAAAGGGCAGATGCAATCTATCTGGAGGTTCTTACTATGTGTGAGGTGATCTTTTAGACCAAGTGCTCTGCCTAGTACCATGGGTCATGTTGCATATAAGGTAGTCTGAATAATCATGAGCATGAGTCATAAAATCACATGATCAGTCTTCATTACATATAATGCATTAAGTCAGGGGGAGTGTGTCAAAGGAGATATTTTATCTCATACATATCTTGATGAAGTTAAGTGCCCTGCATGTCTCATATGATTTGTCAATGCATCCAGTTGAGGGGAGTTAATGAATTAGTATATATATAGTTGATTGCATTGCATATCATTACATTGAAAAATTCAAAAAGAGGTGATTCACTGCATATAGACAGGGGGAGCATTTTGTCATTAGTCTATCACTGTCTGATTTTTCACTGTCCACACCTTTTTTAACTCATCTTGCTATATCTGGGTGTCAGTGATTCACATAATCTAATGACTTCTGTTGACTGCCTCTGAACTATTCATCATCTGAACTCTCGCTTGTCTTGAATCTGGAATCTCTGTCTGCTACTCCTTAATTTGCTGAAGGAGAGCTTCACTTAAATTCAGTCAATTCTGATCTTCATTGCATATCATCATTTTTGAAAATACCAAAAAGATAGAGTGATTGCTCAATTCAATAGAACAATTTTTATTGCATCTGAATAACTGATGTTTTGCAATCCAACTCTTTTGTTGACATTTATGTTAATTCTGTCTTAAGCTCGTATGTCACTGATCTCAATTCAATGAACTTATTGAATATTGAACATTCGTTTTGCTCCCAGCTCACTGATTTCAACACCCTCTAAATCAATTATTTTGCTAAACAGTTGGTTTCAAGTTTCATTGGCTGCTGCTGAAAACTACTGAATGTTCTCTGAAATTTCATGACAGACTTGAAATTTATTTTGCTTTTCTCTACACGAAATGTTTTGAAATCTCTCATCATGTATTTGGAATTCTTGTCATTCCTATTATTGTTTCTGAACTATCTGAAATTCAGGAAGACTTCAATCTATATACCTTGCTCATAAATTTGAAAAAATCAATTCAATGAGGAATCTTCTATTATACAGTTTTATGAATGTCTGAAAGATCAAATTGGTTTAAATTTAATGTATCTCATTTAGGTTGGTTATAAATGCCTTGAAAATATCTGAATCAACTTTAATAAATCTTAACCAACTGGTTCATGTTAAATCTTGTCAAATCTTCTGAAATATAAAAATGTTGAAATCATGACTTGGTTGAAATACATGAAATCTGTATTGTTTTTAAACATCTGAACTTTCTGAAATTCTCCGAGGGTCAAATCTGATAAATCTTGTAAGAGCAATGAGTTTGGTCACTGAGAAACACATATCCAAAGGACTGTGTCATGAGGTGTCTTAGTTAACTCTGCTTAAATTCATTGAAAAATAGGCAGAGCAATGGCTGACACACTGAAAAATATATCTCACTCATCAAAGAAATGAGATAAGGTATGTCATGAAGTGAAAAGTTAACTCTGTTTATTTTTAAAGTATGACTGTTAGTCACACTAAGTACTTAGGGATATTGGCGTCTAAATAATGTATATCCTTTAGTTACAAGGTGTGTACTGAACTAGATTGCTCGTAAGATTTAAAAGCAAAAACTTTCTGCTTGATTAAACAAAAAATCTGAAAAAAAATGCAAAGAATAAATTGCTATAACCCTTGATAAAATCAAATGGTTTCATGACTGTATAACCTCGATACGTATGAGTGTAATTCCTAAATAAGTCATTAAAATTGATTGAGTAAGATGAAGGGAGATTAATCAAGATGTTAATATGAGTTTTGGTTCATTTTTATTAAATCTTGATTTCAGATATGAGTACAGAACTTTATTGTCAAACCATATATACATCATCTTTAAACCATGCAGTTCACTAAAGTCCATTCATAAACCTTTATAATGGGAGACTCTTTGAAAATCTTGGATTTATGAAATTGGTATACTCTTTGAAAATCTATCTGAATGTGTGTCATCTGATTATCTGTGATCTACTTCATTTGACTGATAAATCTGACTGTCCAACCTTTGTCCATTCATTGAAATTAATCTGACTTGATTGTCCAATCTAAATGTCCCTGTGGTTCGCTACTCATTCATCTCATTAGACTCCATCTGCTCTGAAGATACAAAGAAGCATCTATTCAGGGGGAGTTTCCTTGTCAGTGAATCATATTGCATACTACTTCATAAAGGGGGAGATCTTGTCAGCATCCTTCATGTTCCCTTCTTTTTGCTGTTGTCCAAGGGGGAGAATTTTTGTGAGTCATTAATGTACTATCATCATTGTTTGACATTGATTTGCTATTCTGAGGTTTGACATTGATTGGCTATTCTGAGGTTTGACTATGGATTGGTTATTTTTGTCTGTTGGTATATTCTCTGTTGACATAGTCTAAGCCACTCCATGTTCATACTGCATGATCATCATGATGAATTAATGCAATAACTCATAATATTACCATCATCAAAAAGGGGGAGATTGTTGTCCCTGTGATTTTGAAGTTTTGATGATGACAAATATTATGACTTATTATATTTAACATTGATAATAAAACCCTGCTGAATGAATTAACAATCTCATTACATAATAGAGGTATGAAATATATCAAAAAAAAATTTAAAGAACTCTTTAAAAGTCAACGAAGGTCAAGGTCAACACCATTGTTCATAACTGTCAACTGGTCAATCGCCCAAAAGTGTAAGTTTGCCATCTGTCAGAAAAGGACTGGAGTCTTACAGGTCAGTGCACATTTCTATATATGGTTATCCTCATTCATGCCTTACGGTCGGTGCAAGTTTTGGCTTGTGCTTAACAAGGTCTGTGTTTATATGTCTTCAAAGTCGGTGCATGTTTCTCCTCCTTCACATAAAGTCCGTGCACTTCACTGTTTAGAGTCTGTGCATATTTCTGTCTAAGGCATATACATGGTCGGTGCATGTTCTTGTCAAGGCATATACACGGTCGATGCATCTCTCTCCTGCGCACATAGAAGGTCAGTGCAGGTTTGGCATTGTGCTTGTAAGGTCGGTGCGGGTTTAGGTCGGTGCACCCTTCGCTAGTGTAGAATAAATGCACATAAAGGTCGAAGCTAGCTTCTATTCACAGAATGAAGGTCGGTGCTAGTTTAATGAGCATGCAACATGAAGTCTGTGCATGCTTGCTTTTGGCAAACTAGGTCGGTGCACATTTTAGTTCAACATGTCTACAGAGTCTGTGCACATGTGAAATGCAAGTCGGTGCATATTCTAATTATATAAGATCAAAGTCGGTGCACGTTTGCATAATGCTTCATAAGGTCTGTGCATAATGCTTCATATCTCTATGCATATAAGCTTACTAAGTCTGTGCATGTTCTGCATCGCACACAACTCAGGTCAGTGCTACTTTGCATTGTATTGCATACTGACGTCGATGCTAGTTCAGACCACCTGCTGCTGTGGTCGGTGCATGTGGTGTCACATGCATACATAAGTCAGTGCATGTTGTGTCATTCGCCTCTCGCATATAGAAGTCACAAGGTCGGTGCATGTTGTCCATAGCATATTCGAAAGCCGGTGCATGGTTTATATAATGCATTCTCAAGTTGGTGCATGTTTACCTTAGGCAGATGTAGGTCTGTGCACATTCTACCCTTGTGCTATACAAGGTCGGTGCAGAGCTTGTGTTAGCCTTGTTAGCGTCAGTGCACATTTGTGTTAGGGTGCTTGGCCCGGATACAGAGGGGGGGTGAATGAATCCTTCTACGAATAATGGCCAAATTTAAAAAACCGGATGCTAGAAAAGGAAACAGAATAAAACCAATTCTATTCAACTCAAATACAAACACATTGAGCGCACCTATTCAAGCATCTAGCGGAAGCAAACCAGACAATCAAGCCACTGCTCAATAGATTTTTAGGTGGTTCGGTCCTTCAGACCTACATCCACCCCTCACTCCCAACCGGAGTGAGGCTTCACTAGCAAACGCTAGAACCAAGCAGACTCAGTTTGCAAACAGTTGCTGCCACACAGCTTGACCAGGGGAACAACCTCCCCTCTTCCTCCCAACCGGAGGGAAACCACAAGTAGCTCCCAGCTACTTGCAACTGGAGATCAGATCTCCCTTCCTCCAAATCGGAGGGAACCCGACCTCAGACCAGAGGATCGGAAAGCACAGCAAACCAGAAAACAAAGGAAAAATAATAAACGAAAATAACTTCAGCAAACAGAAGCTGAAACACGAAATGCACAATTTGGCTCCTAACAGAGCTGACTGGCCTGGATCTGATCCACGGTCCAGTGAAGACAGATCTTCAGGTAAGCTTCTTTCTTCTTCTCCACGAGCTCTCTCGCTCACTCTCTATCTCTCTTTTCTTTCTCTTAAACTCTCTTCCTCTTTCACACGAGCACTATCTCTCTCTTTCTCAATTTTTCTTCTTCTGCTGGATCGAGCTCTCTGTAACACTGCCTTTTCTTTCTTGGCTATGAATCAACCTTCATCGGTGGGCGAAGGTTTCTATTTATAGCGGTAGCAGATGGATAGGGCACTAAACGCGTGTGCCTCCCACGCTCGATCCAGAACCTTCCTGCCACGTGCCCTATTTTGTATTTGTTCCTTCAGTATCGGATCATGTGCACCCAGACACTGATGAATGTTCTTCCTCGGACCTGCAACGAGATAAGAACCATTAATATTGAGTGCCATAAGAACTAGAACTGCATGAGGTTAGTGGACACGACAAAAAGGTAAACAGAAAAACAACGCGAAGACACGAAGACAAGAACAGAAACCAACACTAAGTATGGTTTCAACACAAGAGAGACACGAGGACAAGGAAGAATAAAAACGACACGAAGTTATGAGAGGAGAAGCGACACGGAGTGTGGTCAATGTGATAAAGACACGAAGTCTAAATAACGAAAGATCAACACGAAGACAGAATACAAAGAAACAACACGAAGACAGAACAGTGATTTGACACGAAGTCAAAATGACAAGAAGTAAAATGACACGAAGTTGAGAACAGAAATCAGCACGAGGTGTGATTTCAACATAAGAGAGACACGGACTGATAACGACACGAAGTCGAAACAGTAATTGACATGGGGTAACACGACACGAGGTAAAAATGACACGAAGATGAAATTGACACATACTGAAAACAACACGAAGTCGAAACAGTAATGGACACGGGTTGAAAACAAACCGAAGTCGAAACAGTGATCGACACGGGTTGAAAATAACACGAAGTCGAAACAGTAACCGACACGAGTTGAAAAACAACACCAAGATGAAGTACAAGAATTGACATGGAGTTGAAAACAACACGAAGATGAAATACAAGAATTGACACGGAGTTGTAAACAAGCAAGACACGAGGTGTACGTAAAGCAACAAAGAAGTGTGGTCAAAGCGAGAACGACACGAGGTCTAAAGAGAAAGACCAACATGAAGACGGTGAAAACAGTACGAAGTAAAGATCAATGACACGACGTGTCACTGAATCAAAACACTACAGAGAAAAATGACACGCAATGTAGTGAAAACAACACGGACGCACGACCTGAAGGACAGTAAACATAAACAACACGCGGTAAGAGAAGACGACACGGCGTGTTGGAAATACAAATAGTACTTAAACTAAAACGACACGAAGATAATCAGTTCAACACGAGGTGTTATACAAAAACATGATGAAGTGCCAATCAACACGAATACAGTCCCTAAAAAAATACCTGAAGTGAAATGAAGGTTCATTCTTCAAAAGAAAATGTTCTTTGTTCACTTTCACAGAAAAAATATTTTTGTTAATTCTTCACATAGACATATTTTTTGAACACCACTAAGACTTATAGAGTTGTCATCATCAAAACATGTAAAGATTCAACCAGACTCAACAATCTCCCCCTTTTTGATGGATGGCAACACTGTGAGTCATCTTGAGTCTTTGCAGAGAAGAAAAAGCACTAAATAGCCATTCTCAATGAATAACAAACATTAAACATTTTCCTGATTTCTCCCCCTTTTACATCATCAAAAAGAATGAAACAATAAGAATGCAACAATGCAAATATGCGTTTTAATTAATAAGTCCAAGCGTGTGAAAGAGAAAGCCTCAAAATGGGCAACAAGATACAGAGCATAAACTTTTCAAGAAAAGTATCTGGCTTGTCTGCTAGAGGGGCCACGCGGCCTGCCATGAGGTGGTCTCCCCCTTGGAGAAGCAGAAGAATGTTCTTGAGGTGGAGTTCTGCTGGAAGAAGCGTGACCAGGTGCTGAACCCAAGGTAGACTGAAATTCCTTTAGGTCATTTGACAGTTCAGCTAGCCAATATACCACAGAGCTTCTGACCTGTGCCACTTCAGAAATGATGTCTTCTTGGCGAACATTGACAGTTTCATATCTGTCAGTCAGAAGTGCCATTTCTGTTAAGAAGGCGGCCAATTTATCATAGACCTGCTGAATACCTGGACCTAGGACACTGGATGACTTCTTCAAAAGTTCTAAAGATGTTCTGATCTCATAGCAGTGATCTATAATGGTGGAAGACATTTTGAAGGAGGAGATTTGAACATCTTGCAACTCACTCAGTGCTTTAGCTATCTTTGAACACACCTCCTGCAACCCTTGCATCAGGGATCTGTTGGCATCATCTGAAGCCTTTTTGTTGAGAAGGAATCGTTTCCATTCAGTGAGGAGGGATATCTCGAGCTTCAGTAGCCTGGAATGTACCTGATTTATGTTGAGGGTGACATATGTGAGCAGGTCATCTAATTTCTTATCTTGCTTGTGCATCTGCTGAGTCAGGTTTATGAGAAGCTCTTCAATGTTGGGCGCCCGAGCAGATTCAATGTTGGGCGCCTGTGCAGATAAGAGTCTAGGTGGACCTAGAGGTGTACCAAAAAATTCACTGCCAGGTGCAGCTCTCTCAGCTGCTTCCTCTTGTACTGACATTTGACTGCTCTCAGCTGGGACCTGAACTTCATCTTCAGCTTGAGTTTCTTTCTGAGGGAATACATCTTCAGGTTCCTCTTCTTCACTTGAAGATTCTGTATCTAGTTCTATGACAGGAACCTTTTCTCTATCTTCCATGAGTTCCTGATCTGCAGGGCTGCCAACAAAGGCCTGCTCAAGACTTTCAGATACGACCAAGTTGGTAGCCTCTTCCAAGCTTCGCTCAACAGTTTCTCTTAAAATTTCATTAACAAAAACAGCAAGATCTTGATCAGTACTGTCTTGCTCTTTAGCTGGCTGTTCTTCAGGCACTATTACCTCTTCAGATGTCTTCCCAAAAGAATCAAATAGCCCAGCAATAGTTGCATCTAGATCTGTCTGAATGCTTTCGTCAGACAATCTGATGTCCTCAGATGCAGCCTCAACTAGCCTCTGAAAGGAGAAGGATACTTCGGTGGGTGCAGCTGGCAAGGTGGACTCTGGTTGTTCAGCTGGTGTTTCCTGATGATCAATCTCATAAACTAATTGCTCACCAGTTGGGGCTAAGACTTGAAATTCTTCCAAATGCTCCCCCTGAGTTTGTGATTCCCTGGCCTTTTGGACCTTAACTTGCCCCACCATAGAAGAGTCCTCTAAGCCCAAAAACACTGAAACAAAATTCATATTAAAAATGTTTCGGGCCTTAACTTCTGATGCGGCCTCTCCATCCAAGCAAATCTCAGAATGCTTGAAGATGTCTGTCATATGGGCGGCATAGGGAAGATGTCTCTTGGATCCAATGCATCCCTTTATGACATTAAAAATGATCTCTGGCAGACATATCTTCACATTTTGAATCAGACAAAACAGTAGAAATCTCTGTGTGTCTGTAATTCTTCCTCTAGCCCCAGTCTGTGGGGTGATAATGGAAGCAATGACGTTCTGAAGGAGCTTGTGAAGAGGAGGAAATGACGATGTCTGATAAGCTTTTAGCTTCAACTGCCCCTTATCATGAATGTTACTGGGTTTACCAGTAATGACAGAGAAAGCTTCATGGAGACTGTATCGAAAGCTTCCCTCTACCTCCCCTTTATCTGGAATACCGAGAGCTTTGTGAAGGGAGTCACATGTAATAGTTATCTCGACCCCTTTAACAGATGATAACAAGGTAGACTTGTCTCGGCTCAAGGACAAGTTATTGTAAAATTCCATTACCGGCCTAGGGTAATAGACACGGTGATTTTCTAAGAAATTTCTCCACTCCTGAAACTCAAAGATTTTCAACAATTCTGGAAACTTCGAGACCAAGGTTTCATCTCCGAAATCTATTATTCTAGGAGGAATGATTTTCCCACTTTCTAAGAACACGGTAGACTGAGAAATCCTGGTACCTTGTTCTGAAGATACTTCCGCAGCAGGTTCTGGCTCAAGACATCTCTGTTGCTTAGATGAAGGCTCTTCAACAATTTCTTTTCCCTTCCTCTTCCTTTCACCCGGAGCTGCTGACCTTAGATGATCCATCTGCCGGAACTTCCAGAGTACCAACTCTCTCTTGCAGGCTGCTATTGGAAGCGATGCTAGACTGAAGAGAGGAATAGACCTCTGTGGGGGGAAGAAGGTGAGCGGGAAGAGATGGAGATGGGTTTGAAGAAGACGCTCAAAGTGGAGCGGCACGAGGATGAATAGGAAGCGGCAAGGGGAAATAAGGGTTTGAGGTTGAAAGCGTGTGAAACAAGAAGGGTGTTGTCGAGTAGCTTTTTACTCTTATCACACTTTTTTCTGTAAATACCCAAAATACCCTTAGTTCTGATGTAACGCAGCTACAGCATGTTAAAGTTAGCCCTTCAATATGTGAACGGGTTATATTCTTCCAAAAACCAAGGTCAGTTAACTCAAGATATTAAATCAGCATAATCACAAAATTAGCTGTTAAAGTTGCTTAAACTAGAGAGAGTCACGATTAAATTGCTCCTTATGTTTGTCAAGCAACGAAATAACACATCAAAGTCAAGCAGATTTCATTTCTTCATTTAATGGATGAGAAGGCATACAGGGTCAACCAATTTGTTGAACACAAGGTAGAATAGTCCCTTTTTACACAAGGAGACATGTTTATCAGACACCAGAAACCCTGGTTACTCAGGACGGACTACCTTTATGCCAATGATATTTTTCCTTTGAGGACTTTCCCCCCCCCCTTTTTTTTTATTTTAACATTTCTATACAGAGATAGCTAGTTGTATCATGACAGAAACTCTGGACTTCTTTGATCAAGAGTGTCTATTTCTCCACAAAAGCCATTGCTCTACCACAAAGAATGGCGTATTCCCTGAAGGCACTTCTCATGATTTTAGACAAAAACAGAAATCTTACTTAACATAATTTTATCTCAGAGCTCTCTTTACATAAGTTTCAGTTAAGTCGAGATCCTCAATAAGTTTTTCTCATTTAACAGGAAGTTTTATAATATGTTGACCAACACTTGAGAAGATAACTTAGAAGGATCAAGGACCAAATATAACCCCCAAACATTGAAGTTCTTTATTAACAGGTGTAAATTGTTACACTAGATATTGGGTGGTTTAAGGTATACAGATCATATCTGATAAGAGCAAGAAGACTGCACCCACAATATCTTCGAGAGAGAATCTGAACCAAGAGTGATAGGTGAGAGATAAGGAGGTGGCTGATCGAATAGAGAGAGATGAGATGAGATGAGCAGCACTCCTATCAGCAAGCCAACAAGTGAGAGATCACTCAAGACATTAGGCACTAAGGATCCAAATATAGTATTTTTGAAGTAGTTCTGTCTCACATCCAGAGAAACTCTTGGGCAACAGACTGCAACCTCTTGAGATGACTGATCTTAAAAACACATTAACTGCATCGGCTGACAAAAATCTTCAGAAACCAAATAGCCTGACAAGCTCCTCTTCAGCCCACTCAAGGATAACTCACACACGACTCTTGGAAGTGTTAATTATTTAATGAATGCAGTGTTTGCCACGAAAATTAAACAAGTATGTTTATGAGTTATGCATAAACAGACTCCCCTGATCAGCAGAATGACTTATGGTACTAGGCGGAGCATTTGGTCTAAGAGACCACCTCACACATAGTAAGAACCTCCTGACAGATTTCCCTGTCTTTTGGTAGCTTACCATTTGATATACCAAAGAGGTCATGGATAACAGGGTAAACTCAACATACAGTTTTCAACCAGCATTCGCTTTCAGTTAAAAATTTCAGAAATTTCAGAGTGCATGTTTTAGAAAATAATGCAACTTGCAGATGATGAATGAATATGCAAGACCAGATTCAATATGCATGCACTAGATGAAACTAATACCAAGATATGCAAGAATGCAACAAACCAGATATGCAGTAAGTTTCAAAATGGGACATGTAGAGAGATTACCTGAAAATTGTGAGAATGGGGTTTTCATTCTTGAGTGCCTTGGATCATTTCCCCTTTTATTCCAGTCCCAAGGCACACCTGCAAAACAAAGTTTATTTTGCACAAACAGGTACCCAGGAAGTCTTGGGTCCTGTCATGACATTATCACTCCTAGCAGGTTTTCTTAGCACATTTTTAACTTGATAGCAAGGAGCAGTAGTTTTCAGATCTGGGTTATGCGCATTATTATGAGCATGAATTGTATGTGCATTAGCATGGAAATTTCTGTTATTTGCATGACCAAACTGTTTTCCATAATCAACACATTCAAAGTTTTTCTTTTTGAAAACCACTTTGTTCTTTCTAAGAGCATTTGTACTAGCAGGGAATCTATACTTTCCAGAACTGAAATTTTTCCTTTGAGCATGCCAACAATCAATGGCCCTGTGGCCATACTTTCCACATTCAAAGCATGAGATAGAATTTCTTTTAAAAGAACCTGACCAGCATTCAGAGACCTTGTGACCAATTTTGTTGCAATTAAAACATATAATGTGCTGGTTCTTGTTAAAGACATGCTGATTTGCAAAGTGTTTTGTATGATATGAGCATGATTTTTCCTTACTACTTGCAAACCAACAATGAGCAGTAGTGTGTCCTACTTTATCACAATTAGAACATGTGACATTCCTTTTCTGACCAGACACAGATTTTCTAGCATGCTTGTTGTCATCTTTTTCCATCACAAAACAGTTACTCATAAGATGTCCATACTTACCACAATAATGACATGAGCCACTTGATTTCTTTAAAACATGGCATTTATCTGATGAGTTCTTAGCATGCAGATTGTTCCTTTGAATTTTTGATGTTTTATGATTTTTATTTTGTTTTTCTGTTTTCTTAGCCTTGTACTGAGGTGGAGATGAGATAGAAGGCTTTTCCTGTTCAGAGGATTTGACAAAGACAGTTTTCAGGTTGGCTCCATCAACCTTCCTCATGACTGGACTGTAACCCAGTCCTTCCTTGTTAAAGTTAATCTTTGTTCCCAGTATTTTCTGAACAATGGGCTGTTTGTCTTTTGATGTAGTGGCTACATTTGAAGTATTTACAAAGGATGTCATTACTTTGTTCTGCAAGGCCTTCTTATTGAGATTATTGTAGCCCAACCCTTCCTTTTTGACATTGACTTTTACACCTAGCAGCTTGTCTAGGTTTTTCTGCCCATCAACAAATTTAGACAAGGAAGCTTTCAAATCCTGAATTTCATTTTCAAGAGATGCAATGTGTATTTCATAACTAGTGATCTCTTGTTCACTACAATTGACAGCTTCATTCAAAACCTTGTTAGCTGTTTTGTATTCTTCAATTTTCTTTCTTAGCTCATCTACCTCTTCAGTCTCGTTTGTACAGATAGCTTTTCCTTTTTCCAATGTGAGAAGTCTTTCAGACATGGCACTGTTTAACAGTTTTAATTTTTCAACTTCTTCTTTAAGCTTATCATTTTGAACTAGCTCATTTATTAGAAGCTGATCTTCTGAGTTAACCATGCTTTCTCTCCTAGCTTCAAACTCCCTCAATTCCTTTTGTTGTTTTTCAAAATCTTTCTGTAATTCTATGTTTACAGATTTTATGGCATTAAATTTTTCAATCAGCAACTCATTCTCTCGTTTAAGTTTCTTTAGTTGTTCATCATTTTCGTTAGAGAGCTTTCTGAGGAAGTCATCTTCAGATTTTAAATTGTTCAGCTCAGAGTGAACACATTCAAGTTCCTTCTTCAGTTCTGCATTCTGGTTTTTATACATATGATTATCAGACAGACATGCATCATGAGATTTCTTCGTACTTGAACAATTTTTACATGGAGAGCTAGAACTATCTACCCGAATACTCTTTTTCAACTTTTTATACTGTTTTCTTAACAGTTCATGAGATTCAAATAATTCAGCATATGCATTCTCCCAATCTTCTAGAGAGAAATTCTCGAAGATATTTACCTCATCATCATCATCTTCTTTAGTTTGATTGCTGCCTTGATCGCTGACATTTTGATTTCTTCTGTTGGCCATCATGCATCTGTCCACATCTATCTCTTGAGTTCGCTTCAGTGCATCCAAAATATCTTTAGCAGAACTGGATTCAAAGAAACATGAATGAAAAGCTCTATCAGTAGCTGCCTTCATTAAATTTATTGCTATCTGATTTTCTTCATGCATGGATTTGTGACTGTCAGTCCATTTGGACTTTTTCCTAGGTAGTTCATGTGGACCATGTGAAATTACTTTCCACAGGTCTGGATTCACAGATTTAACATAATTCTTCAAAACAGCGAACCATGCATCAAAATGCGTACCACTGAAGATCGGTGGATGGGCCATGAGAACACACAGATTAACGCACAAGAATATTGATGCACTAAGAGGAAATAAGCACCTAAGATTGCAAGATCGATCTGCAGGTCGCTGGACCTTGTAAGCAGACACCCGCTCTGATACCAACTGTTAGGGTGCTTGGCCCGGATACAGAGGGGGGGTGAATGAATCCTTCTACGAATAATGGCCAAATTTAAAAAACCGGATGCTAGAAAAAGAAACAGAATAAAACCAATTCTATTCAACTCAAATACAAACACATTGAGCACACCTATTCAAGCATCTAGCGGAAGCAAACCAGACAATCAAGCCACTGCTCAATAGATTTTTAGGTGGTTCGGTCCTTCAGACCTACATCCACCCCTCACTCCCAACCGGAGTGAGGCTTCACTAGCAAACGCTAGAACCAAGCAGACTCAGTCTGCAAACAGTTGCTGCCACACAGCTTGACCAGGGGAACAACCTCCCCTCTTCCTCCCAACCGGAGGGAAACCACAAGTAGCTCCCAGCTACTTGCAACTGGAGATCAGATCTCCCTTCCTCCAAACCGGAGGGAACCCGACCTCAGACCAGAGGATCGGAAAGCACAGCAAACCAGAAAACAAAGGAAAAACAATAAACGAAAATAACTTCAGCAAACAGAAGCTGAAACACGAAATGCACAATTTGGCTCCTAACAGAGCTGACTGGCCTGGATCTGATCCACGGTCCAGTGAAGACAGATCTTCAGGTAAGCTTCTTTCTTCTTCTCCACGAGCTCTCTCGCTCACTCTCTATCTCTCTTTTCTTTCTCTTAAACTCTCTTCCTCTTTCACACGAGCACTATCTCTCTCTTTCTCAATTTTTCTTCTTCTGCTGGATCGAGCTCTCTGTAACACTGCCTTTTCTTTCTTGGCTCTGAATCAACCTTCATCGGTGGGCGAAGGTTTCTATTTATAGCGGCAGCAGATGGATAGGGCACTAAACGCGTGTGCCTCCCACGCTCGATCCAGAACCTTCCTGCCACGTGCCCTATTTTGTATTTGTTCCTTCAGTATCGGATCATGTGCACCCAGACACTGATGAATGTTCTTCCTCGGACTTGCAACAAGATAAGAACCATTAATATTGAGTGCCATAAGAACTAGAACTGCATGAGGTTAGTGGACACGACAAAAAGGTAAACAGAAAAACAACGCGAAGACACGAAGACAAGAACAGAAACCAACACTAAGTATGGTTTCAACACAAGAGAGACACGAGGACAAGGAAGAATAAAAACGACACGAAGTTATGAGAGGAGAAGCGACACGGAGTGTGGTCAATGTGATAAAGACACGAAGTCTAAATAACGAAAGATCAACACGAAGACAGAATACAAAGAAACAACACGAAGACAGAACAGTGATTTGACACGAAGTCAAAATGACAAGAAGTAAAACGACACGAAGTTGAGAACAGAAATCAGCACGAGGTGTGATTTCAACATAAGAGAGACACGGACTGATAACGACATGAAGTCGAAACAGTAATTGACACGGGGTAACACGACACGAGGTAAAAACGACACGAAGATGAAATTGACACATACTGAAAACAACACGAAGTCGAAACAGTAATCGACACGGGTTGAAAACAAACCGAAGTCGAAACAGTGATCGACACGGGTTGAAATAACACGAAGTCGAAACAGTAACCGACACTAGTTGAAAAACAACACCAAGATGAAGTACAAGAATTGACACGGAGTTGTAAACAAGCAAGACACGAGGTGTACGTAAAGCAACAAAGAAGTGTGGTCAAAGCGAGAACGACACGAGGTCTAAAGAGAAAGACCAACATGAAGACGGTGAAAACAGTACGAAGTAAAGATCAATGACACGACGTGTCACTGAATCAAAACACTACAGAGAAAAACGACACGCAATGTAGTGAAAACAACACGGACGCACGACCTGAAGGACAGTAAACATAAACAACACGCGGTAAGAGAAGACGACACGGCGTGTTGGAAATACAAACAGTACTTAAACTAAAGTGACACGAAGACAATCAGTTCAACACGAGGTGTTATACAAAAACATGACGAAGTGCCAATCAACACGAATACAGTCCCTGAAAAAATACCTGAAGTGAAATGAAGGTTCATTCTTCAAAAGAAAATGTTCTTTGTTCACTTTCATAGAAAAAATATTTTTGTTAATTCTTCACATAGACATATTTTTTGAACACCACTAAGACTTATAGAGTTGTCATCATCAAAACATGTAAAGATTCAACCAGACTCAACAATTTGGTGATAGCCTGTTAGAGTCGGTGCATAGTTTGTGTTAGCCATTTTAGCGTCGATGCACATTTACTTTAGGCACACTGCAAAGGTCCGTGCACATTTGCTAGCGATAGTAGTTGAGGTCCGTGCACATCTCAGTCATCGGCATATAAGGTCTGTGCATATGGAATGTCTGCCATGTGAAGTCTGTGCACATTTGCTAGCGATAGTAGTTGAGGTCCGTGCACATCTCAGTCATCGGCATATAGGGTCTGTGCATATTTTTCTCATGTGCATGCCAAGGTCTGTGCATACTCTCCTATATGCACATTAAGTTTGTGCTAGCCCAGTGATTCACGCAAATTAAGTCTGTGCTAGCCCAGTGCTTCAAGAATGTAAAGTCAGTGCTAGCATACATAAGGCTTATGCATTCAAGTCAATGAGAGCACATGAGTTTCATACATTAAGCATCAATGATCTATGATTCTTTGTCTTCATTATTTCAATTACATCATAATAACCCTCATACATCATGGAGCATATTGTCATTATTACAGGTTTTTCTTGACTATCAGATGTTTGATTAAATACCTTTATCTGATAATAGGGACTTATGAATGGAACTAGGATTGAACAATTCAAGACCAGGAAGCAGCAAAGCCTAGCATTTTCGAACGCTTGCAGAGTCATCATTGATACAGTCACGTGTGTGATAATAAGTTACTGGCACGTGATCCGAGGCAAGACATATAACAGAGGATCCTGCCACGTGGAAAGTAAAGGTGCTAAGATCACAACACGTGGAAAGAAGAGATCATATCTGCGTGAAAGTTGGGCGGGAAACGTGACACCCACGCCCCCATCATCTTCCTATAAAAAGGGATCGAAGGCTGGGAGAGAAGGAAGCTGCATATATATAGAAGACGATAGAGGCTAGCAGAGAAAAAAAATATAGAGAGGAGCTTCAGAGAAGAATCAGAGAGCGAGATAAGAGAGCAGTAGAAGAGGAGAGTCTGAGAGAAAAGAGAAAGAGCAGCAGAGAAGAGTATAAAATGGGAGATTGAGAGAGCGGCAGAGAGCTAGCGAAAAAGAGAAAGAGGAAGAGAGAGAGAGAGGGAGATAGAAGCAGAGGTGTTGGTTTGAAGAGCTCGTGAGCAAGAAGCATTCAGAAGTCCAGATCTGAGGATCTTTCTGTTCTGTGTTCTTTGGATCAAATCCAAGACACAGTGCTCTTGTGTGAGCTTGTTTGTTTTGATTTTAATGTCAGCTTTCCTTTGCTGAGTTTTATCATCCTTGTTTTCCATGTTGCATACCTTTGCAGAAGCTGTGTATCAGCAGATGGCGAGCTGTGTCGCCCAATGGATGGCAAGCTATGATGCCCAGCTGATGTAGGCAAGCTGTGATGCTCAGCGGTTTCAAGCTATGAGTCAGCAGGAATCCACACTCGGGTTGAGTGTGGGGTGGATGTAGGTCTGGAGGACCGAACCACCTAAAAGTCATCTGTGCAGTGGTTTGTTTGGTTGTCTCTTAATTCCTTAGGTGTATGCTTAGGATCGTTATATCTGGTTAGCTTAGATTACGTTGAAATTCACTGTGTGTTTTAGTTGTCAAAGTTTTGATCTCTGTTGAGTATTTAAGTGAGGTTATTACGTGCACTTGCCCAGCATTCTATGAGAATCACATAAGGACATCTGAACAGGTGTTCGAGTGTAAGTCTCATTAGAATATTTGTTTAACTAGGCATATCTGATTTTAATTCCGTAAGATTTATAAGTACAGTTTTAATTGGGTAATTTTTAGGGGAGATTCATTCACCCCCTGTCACGCCCCGACGCGGAATATCGGGACGTACAGTCGGGAACGAGCTGGCAAGAGAGAGATCTATCTAAAATAATACACAATGCTACAAGATGGAAATGCTAAATGATCATTAACCAAGCTCAAATGATACAATAACCTCAAATTCAACTTAATACAACTGGAATTACAACCACTAAAACTCAATAACATAACTGAAACTAAATGCTCTCCAAAACACAACTAAAAGTAAGATAACACACTGCTAACACACTAGAACTGACACACTCATGACATCACTCCTGCCCTTCCCCGTCGGTAAGCGCGTCACCTGAAAAGCCTGGAAAGGGGGGAAAACACAACTATGAGCTGACGCTCAGTAGGAAATAACAGGCAATTTATGTGATTAACAAGTTAATTACATTTTCCTATGCAATACTAAGAAAGAAATAAATGACGATAACGATATAATGAAACAACGTAATAACAAGATCTGGCAAGGTCAAGAAATATGTGATGTCAAGAATTAACAAGATAACAAGTACAAGAATTTACAACATGAGATATAATAAGAGAAAGTAGTAAAGAATTGGCCACAAGTAAGTAATATCAATTCATTCGCGATCAAGTAACAAGTAACAAGAGATGTTTGTCATAGACGCAACAAGCAAGCAAGTATTTCAGTGTAATGCCCCACCATGTCATTAGCATCCCATGCGCTCAGTAATTTTTCAGGCACTCTCCCCAGGACCAGACCGGGCCCTTATGATGCGATGGCATTTATTTTTATGGGCCCAAAGTCCCACACGTCCAGACATTCAGTCAATTTTAATGGCCAATTAATCAGAGGAATTACTTTCAAGAGTATGAGTCTTTAAGGACTAACATGTCCTTGGATTCCAGACAAAAACTCGGTTGATACGGTCACCTCGGTGCCGCTTTACAAGAACTGGACCAAACTCGGTCCACGGGGTCAAGAAAGAACGGCTGACAGTATACCGTTCAAGTGTGTAAGTAATCCATTCTACTGGAGTAATAAGGACTAAAACAGCAACTTAACAATCAATTTAATCCTAATTACCAAGTTAATATATCAAGGATTATCCATTATCATTTGCATTAAACCAATTTGCCAAGGATGATTCAAGATGATAAGGTAAAGGAACAAGCTCGTACAGGAATGAAATAGCATGCATTAACAGAGATTTAGTTTCACCATTAACCACTAATTATGTGGGTTTCTATTTAACCATTGTATGAAGACGATAAATGGCATGTTTTTACACTACGTTTGCATGTAGGGACCAATGTTAATTGAAATCAAAGGGTACATGAATAGGTTACTGGTTCTTCAAGAATATACTTTTCAATTGGTCTAAGTTAAATGGGTCGATCCCCTAATGATCCGGATCGATCCTCGGGTCGAAGAACGTCAAAAATTGGGTTTCTGGTACATGGGTCGACCCCTGTAAAAATGGGGTCTGCCAGTGAGATGGGTCGACCCCTGGGGTCGACCCCCACAATTTCTGCAGAATGGGTCGACCCTATGGGTCGACCCCCACATTTGGGCTGTATGGGTCAACCCCAGGGGTCGACCCTTGCTGGGTGCTAGATGGGTCGACCCCAGGGGTCGACCCTGGGGCCTGCCAGGGCTTCCAGAAAACGGGTCGACCCTAGGGGTCGACCCCTGCAAGAACAAAAATGGTTTTAACCTCTGGAAAACGTAAAAACTCACCCAATTGAGGTCTAATTGAGTTGGGATCTTAACCACATGATCTAGGGTTATTAATAT
Organism: Amorphophallus konjac; assembly: GCA_022559845.1. NCBI lineage: Eukaryota > Viridiplantae > Streptophyta > Magnoliopsida > Alismatales > Araceae > Amorphophallus > Amorphophallus konjac. The sequence continues at coordinate 67,294 of JAHNEJ010002497.1, read as the reverse complement.
ACATACTAGGGTCATAAAACAAGCGATTTGAAACACTAATTTCAACAGAAATCAATTAAATCTTAACCTATTCTATGATGAACACATAAAAACCTAATTCTTGACATGCTTCTACTAAATCATGAAATTCTCTCAATATACATAACGAAAATTGGGGCTTCTCATGTCAAAAGAAAGCTAACTTGATGCTGCATCCAACCATATATGATAAGCTATATATGGGTTAAGTTATCTAACTCAAAATCAGCCCGCAATCAAGCTCTAACTCAAAGGGTCACAATATAAATCAAGTTCTAGACATGCTCTCACTAAAAATCGAAATTCTCCAAGCATGTTCAATGAAAATTGGGGCTTTCTACGTTAAATGAAAGCTAACAACATGCTGATTACATCATATAAGTTAATTAGAGTTTGGCCTGTTAAATCTACCTCGATCGAAGAGAGAACTTAAAACCTAGAATGAAGAACGAACTGGATCACCCTTCACAAAACCCACGATAGCTCTCTAGATACCTGATAAAAATTGGGGCTTTCAGTCCCACTGGATAGATCTCGTCGAGAGGAACAAAATCATATATTCATGATCAAATTTTGGTTGAGAATTCCTACCTCAATTGAAGAAACAAAGAAGGAAGAAGGAAGCCGACGGCCTGCCGACACACCTCCACAAATCGAGCAAGATCTTCCTAGATCTGAAACTTCAGCGAACCCCATAGCCACCAAAAGAAACTAGACTCGAAGAGCTTTCTATCTATAGCTCACACATCTTCTGGAGAGTTCTGAGCTGGGAGAATTCGACGGAACAAGAGACGTGTTAAAAACGGCGCCGAAATGGTTGACTCAACCACACTCGGCCGGCTGCGCCTCCTAGGGTTAGGTTTGTGTCGAATTGATTGAGGGCTATTAATCCTTAGCTCATGGCCGTTCATTGGCCTATGATTTGAGCTAATTTTGTTGAGTATTAAGTCCAAATTTTACGTTTTAAACTAAGGTTAGGTAAGGGTTAAAAAGTGTGCACTTTTGGGCTTAATCTTCAATTAGATCTAACCACGGATTTATAATGGCTTAATGCCAGAAGACAAAGTTGTTGTCTACATCGACCTTAACCTATTTACTATTTTTATGGATTTTTATAAGGTAGTCGGATTTTCACTTATACTATTTCTAACGAATTAAATATTAATAAATCTAAAATTCAATTATTAATTCAAGAAGAATTTAATTATTAATTAATAAAAGCTTAATAAATATATTGGGCTCAATTAAATAATTCGGGGTCTTACACCCTCCCCTACTTAAAGGAATTTGGTCCTCCAAATTCACTGCACTAAAACTGAGAGTAGGGAATGAGATTGCTCACCTAGAATAGGTCGGGATACCGCTTTCGCATAGTCTCTTCAGACTCCCATGTAGCTTCTTCGGTCCCACGCCGACTCCACTGAATCTTGACCATCGGTATCGAACGATTTCGGAGTTGTTGTTGCTTCCGGTCCAGAATCTTGACAGGTCTTTCCTCATAGGTCAAATCTTCCTTCAGTTCAAAATCCACTTGCTGAATGATATGAGTGGGGTCGTACACATATTTCCGTAACATAGACACATGGAAAACATTGTGTACGCCAGACAAATGCGGTGGTAAGGCCAGTCTGTATGCCACCTCTCCCACTCTATCTAGAATCTCGAATGGACCAATGTATCTCGGACTCAGCTTGCCATGAATGCCAAATCTTCGGATCCCTCTCGAAGGAGAGACCTTCAAGAACACATGCTCGCCAACCTGAAATTCCAATGCTCTTCTCCTGTTGTCGGCATAACTCTTCTGTTTGGATTGGGCTACTTGTAACCGGTCTCGGATAATACGGATGTTCTGTGAAGATTCTGAGACAAGATCCGGTCCAAGCCACTGTTTCTCACCTACCTCGTCCCAACACAACGGGGAACGACAACTCCTACCATACAATGCTTCAAAAGGAGCCATATGTATACTGGATTGGTAACTGTTGTTGTAGGCAAATTCAATTAATGCCAAATGCTCACTCCAATTACCACCGAAATCAATCATGCAAGCTCGCAGCATATCTTCCACTATCTGGTTGGTTCTTTCAGTCTGTCCATCGGTCTGCGGATGAAAAGCAGTACTGAAATTCAGACGAGTACCAAGAGACTCTTGCAGTCCCTTCCAGAAATGTGAAGTAAATCTGGGGTCTCGATCAGACACAATGCTGACTGGAATACCATGGAGTCTCACCACTTCCTTCAAATACAAAGCAGCCAATACATCAATCGTCCACTTGGACTTAATTGGTAAGAAATGAGCTGACTTTGTCAATCGGTCGACAATCACCCATATCGCATCAAATCCACCACGAGTCTTAGGTAGACCCATAATGAAATCCATGCCAATGCTCTCCCACTTCCATTGGGGTATGTCGAGTGGTTTCAGTTTCCCTGCCGGTCTGAAATGTTCGGCCTTAACTTGTTGACATACCAAGCATCTACTCACAAAATCTGCAACTCCTCTTTTCATATTCGGCCACCAAAAGGATCTTTTCAAATCTCGGTACATCTTAGTGCCGCCAGGATGAATAGTATATCTGGATCTATGAGATTCCTCCAGAATCTTGTTCTTTATTGCGGCTTCGTCAGGTACACAAGTTCTGCCCTTGAATAATAATCTTTCATCATCGGCCAACATGAAGTCTGGTCTGCTGCTCAAGCTTCCCTTGATCTCTACCAACTCGGGATCATTATCTTGCAAAGACTTGATTCCCATCAGCAGTTCGGGCTTAAGTTGGATCTGAGCAATCATAACCCGATCATTGTCAATATTAAGATCCAGGCTGGACAATTATTCTAGTAATCTCCATTCTTGTAACAGGAGACTTGACAGTCTAGCTACCGACTTCTGGCTTAATGCATCTGCCACAACATTACCCTTGCCAGGATGATACTCAATCGAGAAGTCGAAGTCTTTCAAATACTCCAACCATCTGCGCTGCCGCATATTAAGTTCCTTCTTAGAAAATAAATATTTCATACTATTATGATCTGAAAACACCGTGAAGGTTTCTCCATACAAGTAGTGCCTCCAAATCTTCAAAGCAAACACGACTGCTGCCAGTTCTAAATCATGAACAGGATAATTCTCTTCGTGCTTTCTTAACTGCCTAGAAGAATAGGCAATCACCTTCCCATGCTGCATAAGCACACAGCCTAAGCCAATACCTGATGCATCAGTATATAAGACAAATCCTCCTTCACCAGAAGGTAAAGCCAATACAGGTGCAGTAGTCAAACACTCCTTCAAAGTCTGAAAGCTTCGCTGACAATCTTCGGACCAATCAAACTTGTTCTCCTTGCGGGTTAATCTTGTCATAGGTACCGCAATCTTAGAGAAATCCTGGATAAATCTTCGATAATAGCCTGCCAAGCCTAGAAAACTTCTAACTTCTATCACACTGGTAGGCTGTTCCCAATTCTTTACTGCCTCAACCTTCGAAGGATCAACAGAAATACCGTCCTTCGTAATGATATGTCCGAGAAAGGACACCTCTTGCAGCCAGAATTCACACTTACTGAACTTGGCATAAAGTTGATGATCTCTCAATAACTGCAATGACATCCTCAGATGTTCAGCATGCTCCACTTCACTCTTGGAATAGATCAAGATGTCATCAATAAAGACCACGACCCATTGATCAAGATAGGGCCGAAATGCATTGTTCATCAACTGCTTGAAAGCTGCTGGAGCATTCGTTAGACCAAAAGGCATAACGACAAATTCAAAATGACCATACCTGCTACGGAAAGCTGATTTATAGATATCCTCTTCCTTAATCCGCAACTGGTGATATCCAGATCGAAGATCGATCTTAGAGAAATATTGAGCTCCCGCTATCTGGTCAAATAACTCGTCAATCCTCGGCAATGGATATTTGTTCTTGACAGTCTGCTGGTTTATTTGCCGATAATCAATGCACAACCTCATCAAACCATCTTTCTTCCTGACGAATAATACAGGGGCTCCCCACGGAGAAGTACTAGGACGAATGAAGCCCTTCTCGAGTAATTCCATCAACTGTTGCTTTAACTCTCTCAGTTCCGCAGGAGACATACGATAAGGAGCCTTAGAAATAGGAGATGTGCTAGGAATAAGATCAATAGAAAGGATAACTTCCCGCTCAGGCGGAAGTCCTGGTAGTTCCTCTGGAAAGACATCAGGAAAATCTCGGACAACAGGAATGTCCTTGATCTCAATCTGCTGCTCAGGGGTTGCACAGACAAAGGCTAGAAAAGCCTCACATCCACGTCTCATCAGCTTATCAGCTCGAAGAGCCGAAATAAGTGACACAGAGTTGTGATGCTTAACACCCACAAAAGAAAGTCTCGGGTGCCTAGTAAAAGACACTGAGCTAGAACTGCAGTGAACACTAGCCTCATATCGAGCCAACCAATCTGCTCCTAGGATTACATCATAATCCTTCATGTCCATGCAGACTAAATCTGCTGGTAAGTTCTGTTCACCAATCATAACCGTACTAGAGGGATAGAAATACTGGATTGCTGATCTAGTACCAATAGGGGTTGATATTTCTAATGGAGAATTCATCAAAACAGGTTCCACAGCTAAAGACTTAGCAAATCTCCGAGAAATAAAGGAATGTGTTGCACCAGTATCGAAAAGAACAAATGCTGGCTTGTCGAATATAATAAGTGTACCTTCGACGAGTCCACCATCCTCGGTTATTCCCGCTTCCTCAGCATGCAGAGCTTGGAGCTTGCCTTGTGGTTTCTTGAAGACTTGCGATTTTGCTGGGGTAGCTTGCTCAGACATACGAGGGCAATCAGAGATACGGTGCTCCTTGCTTCCACATCGTAGGCATGCGCCTAGCTTGCGCCAGCAATCCTCCACCCTGTGGCCAGGATTTTTAAAAAACTTGCAAACGCCCATGTATGGAATAATAGGGCCAGGCTTCTTATCTTCATGCTTCGGCATCTTTCCCTTCCATGATCCTGCTCCGGTCAACGAAGTCGACCCACTCGCGGGCCTCTTCTTGATATACCCGGGTTTGACACTCCCGGAACCCGTAGGTCGTTCCTTCTTCATGCCTGTGCCACGGATCCTCTCCGTCATCTCAAGAGTATCCTCCAGAACTTGTGCTTTCCTTACCATCTGGGAATAAGTGGAAATCTCCAACGGTGCCAGTTGATTAATATAATGTAGCTTCAGACCATTGAGAAAACGCTTCGCCTTCATTTTCTCAGTGGAAATAAGATGTGTAGCATAACAAGAAAGCCGTGCAAATTGAGCCTCATACTCTGCCACGGACAACCCTCGCTGTTTCAGGGCCGTGAACTCCGTCGCTTTCTTCTCTTGCACTCTATCAAAAAAATACTTGTTGTTAAAGAATTCCTCGAACTCTTCCCACGTGATCTGCCGGTCACCGAGAGTCGCCTTGATAGAATCCCACCAAGTACGTGCATCAGGTTCTAGTTGAAATGTGGACAAAAGGACACGCTCCTAGTTGGTGCATTGCATAACTTCAAAGATTCTCCCCATGTCATCTAGCCAGTGCTCGGCTTGGTCGGGGTCGGTCGAACCAGCGAATCTAGGCGGATTCATCCCGCGGAAATTCCGGTATAAATCACCGGTGCCATGCTGTGCTGCTCCGGCCTGAGCTACCTGTTGAAGGGCCTGAGTAAGGCCTTGAACAGTGCGCTGCAGGTTCCTCCATTCAGCGCGATCAGCTGCCATCTACACGAGAAATAGATTACTTAGGTCTAATAAGATAGGTAATCACACGATTAAGAATGAACTTAACCAAAGTTTCTACCCAATCTCACCAGGTCAGGTCCTAGACTTTTACAAGGTTAGGGATCTAATGCACCTAGACACAACCAAAAACTCGGTACCTGGCGGAGATAATCGATCCGAAGACCACTCGCGCAAGTATGTGACCTTCCCGATAGGCATAGCCTAACGTTCGGACAACACCTTTTAATATACCGGGTTATTGGGATGCAATGCAGAACTTAGAAAACCTAGAACTTATGAAAACCTAGGAATGTGAAACCTAGGGCTCTGATACAAACTAAACTGTCACGCCCCGGCGCGGAATATCGGGACGTACAGTCGGGAACGAGCTGGCAAGAGAGAGATCTATCTAAAATAATACACAATGCTACAAGATGGAAATGCTAAATGATCATTAACCAAGCACAAATGATACAATAACCTCAAATTCAACTTAATACAACTGGAATTACAACCACTAAAACTCAATAACATAACTGAAACTAAATGCTCTCCAAAACACAACTAAAAGTAAGATAACACATTGCTAACACACTAGAACTGACACACTCATGATATCACTTCTGCCCTTCCCCGTCGGTAAGCGCGTCACCTGAAAAGCCTGGAAAGGGGGGAAAACACAACTATGAGCTGACGCTCAGTAGGAAATAACAGACAATTTTCGTGATTAACAAGTTAATTACATTTTCCTATGCAATACTAAGAAAGAAATAAATGATGATAACGATATAATGAAACAATGTAATAACAAGATCTGGCAAGGTCAAGAAATATGTGATGTCAAGAATTAACAAGATAACAAGTACAAGAATTTACAACAGGAGATATAACAAGAGAAAGTAGTAAAGAATTGGCCACAAGTAAGTAATATCAATTCATTCGCGATCAAGTAACAAGTAACAAGTAACAAGAGATGTTTGTCATAGACGCAACAAGCAAGCAAGTATTTCGGTGTAATGCCCCACCATGTCATTAGCATCCCATGGGCTCAGTAATTTTTTGGGCGCTCTCCCCAGGACCAGACCGGGCCCTTATGATGCGATGGCATTTATTTTTATGGGCCCAAAGTCCCACACGTCCAGACATTCAGTCAATTTTAATGGCCAATTAATCAGAGGAACTTCTGTCAAGAGTATGAGTCTTTAAGGACTAACATGTCCTTGGATTCAAGACAAAAATTCGGTTGATACGGTCACCTCGGTGCCGCTTTACAAGAACTGGACCAAACTCGGTCCACGGGGTCAAGAAAGAACGGCTGACAGTATACCGTTCAAGTGTGTAAGTAATCCATTCTACTGGAGTAATAGGGACTAAAACATCAACTTAACAATCAATTTAATCCTAATTACCAAGTTAATATATCAAGGATTATCCATTATCATTTGCATTAAACCAATTTGCCAAGGATGATTCAAGATGATAAGGTAAAGGAACAAGCTCGTACAGGAATGAAATAACATGCATTAACAGAGATTTAGTTTCACCATTAACCACTAATTATGTGGGTTTCTATTTAACCATTGTATGAAGACGATAAATGGCATATTTTTACACTACGTTTGCATGTAGGGACCATTGTTAATTGAAATCAAAGGGTACATGAATAGGTTACTGGTTCTTCAAGAATATACTTTTCAATTGGTCTAAGTTAAATGGGTCGATCCCCTAATGATCCGGATCGATCCTCGGGTCGAAGAACGTCAAAAACTGGGTTTCTGGTACATGGGTCGACCCCTGGGGTCGACCCCTATAAAAATGGGGTCTGCCAGTGAGATGGGTCGACCCCTGGGGTCGACCCCCACAATTTCTGCAGAATGGGTCGACCCTATGGGTCGACCCCCACATTTTGGCTGTATGGGTCGACCCCAGGGGTCGACCCTTGTTGGGTGCTGGATGGGTCGACCCCAGGGGTCGACCCCTACAAGAACAAAAACGGTTTTAACCTCCGGAAAACGTAAAAACTCACCCAATTGAGGTCCAATTGAGTTGAGATCTTAACCACATGATCTAGAGTTATTAATATACATACTAGGGTCATAAAACAAGCGATTTGAAACACTAATTTCAACAGTCTTAACCTATTTTATGATGAACACATAAAAACCTAATTCTTGACATGCTTCTACTAAATCATGAAATTCGCTCAATATACATAACGAAAATTGGTGCTTCTCATGTCAAAAGAAAGCTAACTTGATGCTGCATCCAACCATATATGATAAGCTATATATGGGTCAAGTTATCTAACTCAAAATCAGCCCGCAATCAAGCTCTAACTTAAAGGGTCACAATATAAATCAAGTTCTAGACATGCTCTCACTAAAAATCAAAATTCTCCAAGCATGTTCAATGAAAACTGGGGCTTTCTACGTTAAATAAAAGCTAACAACATGTTGATTACATCATATAAGTTAATTAGAGTTTGGCCTGTTAAACCTACCTCGATCGAAGAGAGAACTTAAAACCTAGAATGAAGAACGAACTAGATCACCCTTCACAAAACCTACGATAGCTCTCTAGATACCTGATAAAAATTGGGGCTTTCAGTCCCACTGGATAGATCTCGTCGAGAGGAACAAAATCATATATTCATGATCGAATTTTGGTTGAGAATTCCTACCTCAATTGAAGAAACAAAGAAGGAAGAAGGAAGCTGACGGCCTGCCGACACACCTCCACAAATCGAGCAAGATCTTCCTAGATTTGAAACTTCAGCAAATCCCACAGCCACCAAAAGAAACTAGACTCGAAGAGCATTCTATCTATAGCTCACACATCTTCTGGAGAGTTCTGAGCTGGGAGAATTCGACGGAACAAGAGACGTGTTAAAAATGGCGTCGAAATGGTTGACTCAACCACACTCGGTCGGCTGTGCCTCCTAGGGTTAGGTTTGTGTCGAATTGATTGAGGGCTATTAATCCTTAGCTCATGGCCGTTCATTTGCCTCTGATTTGAGCTAATTTGGTTGAGTATTAAGTCCGAATTTTACGTTTTAAACTAAGATTAGGTAAGGGTTAAAAAGTGTGCACTTTTGGGCTTAATCTCCAATTAGATCTAACCACGGATTTATAATGGCTTAATGCCAGAAGATAAAGTTGTTATCTACATCGGGCTTAACCTGTTTACTATTTTTATGAATTTTTATAAGGTAGTCGGATTTTCACTTATACTATTTCTAACGAATTAAATATTAATAAATCTGAAATTCAATTATTAATTCAATAAGAATTCAATTCTTAATTAATAAAAGCTTAATAAATATATTGGGCTCAATTAAATAATTCGAGGTCTTACACCCCCCCCTCTAAATCCGATTTGCACCATCTAATAGACTCAACACTAGTGGCCAACTCATTTTTGCCTTTGCTGCTGCATACCATGGGATTCATTCAAGCCTTTAAGCTGAAGCCTTGGCCCTCCGTGATGGATTATCTTTCTGCTCTGCTAGAGGCATTTCCTCAATCTTGGTTGAATCGGATTCGCTCTCATTGGTGCAGGCTGTCAATGGTGATTGTACTTGGCCTTGGCGCCTTACTTACATTCTCCACGAGATTGCTACCATTTGCCGAGTACTTTAGGCTTCCTTCTCTCATATCTTCAGGTGGACATGGGTGTTATCTGTCGGTTTCTACTTTTGTATACGACTCCTGGGTTGATCTCCCCACTCTTGTAAACGGACTCCCTCTATCAGGGCCTAGGTTTTGTATCCTCTTTCCTTCACTTGCTTATATTAATAAAATCGCATGTGAGGTGTTTGGTGGTGGAGCGACCTACTCATCCCCTCCCTGAGGGGGTGAGCGTTCTCCTTCCTTCCCCTTCAGGTATTGCTTTAGTTAAAAAAAAAAGTTACCTGATAGTCGAATGATAGTATCGACTATGTGAACTTTACTCGATAATCTTGTTAAATTATCGACTAATTAAGTTACTTTTGGCTTTATATTGACTATATCTTAAGTTATATTGTTTTAATTGATGAGAGTATTGATGCTCTAAATGCTAAGTTAGAGCGTTGGAGACTTGCCTTGGAGTCTAAAGGTTTTAAAATTAGTAGGAGCAAGTCAGAATTTATGCACTGTAATTTTAGTAATGGGAGAGTGGTTCAGGAAGACATGGTTCTGTTGGTTTATTCCAACGTTTATTTCCAGCGTCTCCTTGTATTTGGTGTGTACCATGTGGGGTATGGGACCCACGTGGGACCATCGGTGCTTGGCAGCCCAACCCGTCGCATGGATTATGGGGTCCATGTGCGAAGCCCCTCATGCCCGCCCACAGCACGTCATAGACGTGGGACTCTGCGCTGCCATAAGGAAATACGGTCTAACCTTCGCTACCAGCTCGAGCTTTTAGCGCAACGGTAGGGGCTTGATCCTGTAAACTGGTATCAGAGCGAGGTCACGGGTTCAAATCCCAGGTGCCGCTGGGGGGGAGATTGTTGGTTTATTCCAACGTTTATTTCCAGCGTCTCCTTGTATTTGGTGTGTACCATGTGGGGTATGGGACCCACGTGGGACCATCGGTGCTTGGCAGCCCAACCCGTCGCATGGATTATGGGGTCCATGTGCGAAGCCCCTCATGCCCGCCCACAGCACGTCATAGACGTGGGGCTCTGCGCTGCCATAAGGAAATACGGTCTAACCTTCGCTACCAGCTCGAGCTTTTAGCGCAACGGTAGGGGCTTGATCCTGTAAACTGGTATCAGAGCGAGGTCACGGGTTCAAATCCCAGGTGCCGCTGGGGGGGAGATTGTTGGTTTATTCCAACGTTTATTTCCAGCGTCTCCTTGTATTTGGTGTGTACCATGTGGGGTATGGGACCCACGTGGGACCATCGGTGCTTGGCAGCCCAACCCGTCGCATGGATTATGGGGTCCATGTGCGAAGCCCCTCATGCCCGCCCACAGCACGTCATAGACGTGGGGCTCTGCGCTGCCATAAGGAAATACGGTCTAACCTTCGCTACCAGCTTGAGCTTTTAGCGCAACGGTAGGGGCTTGATCCTGTAAACATTGTGTCCCTGTGGTTTTAATGATGGTTTTGATGATTGATGTGGTTTTGATGATGGTTTTGTTGATTGATTGTTGGTGTGAGTTAATCAAATGTTCAGTCATGTTCAGTCATCCTGCTGCTCAGTTTAGATTAACATATTTGATGTGAGGTCATGCTACATGTTAAACTGATGCATAAAGCATTCATTGCTGTGGTTTTAATGATTGCTTTGGTTTTGATGATTGGTGTTTGATGTGAGTCACTGTGAGTCATCCTGTTGAAATGTTCATTCAGGCTTTCATATGCTCAGTCAGTTTATTTGTTTACACTGTGAATCATTGTAATTGAAGTTTCAGACTATTATCTGCTGCATAAAGCTTTCATATGCATTTACAGAGTCTATACATTGATTGGCAGTAAGTCTGCACATTGAGCGTCTCATGGAAGTCCATACAGTGCATTGCCTTGGCTAAGTGTATACACTGTCAGTCTCATTTTGAGTCAAAGTCCATACATTGGATTGTTACTCACATCGCCTTCAGGCCTCCAAGTCTGTACACTGGCCTTCTTTCATGATATACTACACGTCTACTCATTCAACACTGGTCTTCCAAGTTCTGTACAGCGTGAAGTCTCACCTCGTGTTGTTTCCCCTCACTAACACGAAAAGATTTCGTGTCGTCTGAGGTTATAACACTTCGTGTTGATTTCCATGCTTTACAAGAAAAAGCTGCTAAGAGGTAATACTTCGTGTGTCCGTACTGTTTCTGTCTTCGTGTTGGTTTCCCTGAACCTCATGTCATTCTTGCTTCGTGTCCACACCTCGTGTCAGTGTCTGTCTTCGCCTTTGTGTTAAATTCAGCTCGTGTCGTTTTCGTCTTCGAGTTGTTCTTCTACTTCCACCATTTCATCACGTGTCGAGATAGCCGTGTTGTCTTTCACTTCGTGCAGCCTATGTGACTGTGTTGTCCCCATGTCATCCTTAGTTCATGTCGTGCTTGTGTATTTCTGTCTTCGAGTCATTTTTCGCTGGATCTTTACGTCGGTCTAGGTTCAAGTGTCGTTTCACTTCGTGTCGTTCTCCTTGCTGTCTATCTCCTCGTGGTGTTTTCACAATTATGTCTTCGTGTTAGTTTTTATGTTTTTGTCTTCGTGCTGTTTTCTCTTTAGACTTCGTGTCCTTCTCGCCTTGACCACACTCCGTGTCGGTTTTACTTCTCTATGTCTCCGTGTTGCTTTTTGTATTCGTAAACTTCGTAGTGTTTGTTGTTACAGTAACACTTAGTGTCGTTATTGTTTTACTTCGTGTTGTTTTCTTTCTACCTCGTGTCGTTCTCTTTGTAGTATCTGTTTTGTCACCTTTGGACTTCGTGTCGTTTGTCTTGTGACCTCGTGTCATTTTTGTTCTGTAACCACACTTCGTGTTGGTTACTGTTCTTCTTGTGACTTCGTGTCATGTTTCCAGACCTCGTGTCGTTTTCGTGTCATGTTTCCACACTTCGTGTCGTTCATGTTTCGTAACCACACTTCGTGTTGGTTACTGTCGTTCTTGTGACTTTGTGTCGTGTCTCCCAGACCTCGTGTCATTTTCACTCCGTGTCAACTTCATCTTTGTGTTGTTTTCATTCCGTGTCATTTTTTGTTCCACTGCGTGCAGAACATTGCAGCACCTCGTGTTGCTTTCTGTGCCACCACCTTGTGTCACTCTCTTCATTGTGTCTGTTCTGTCACAGTATACCTCGTGTCGTTTTCTGTGTGAACCTCGTGTCGCTTCTCTCTGTCCTCTAGTTGCATCTCGTGTCATCTTCCTTGTTGTGTTAGCCTTGTTCATTGTATCACAGTTCGTTCACTTCCAACCTCGTGAAGTAGTCACCCTGTGTTGACATTACATACCTCGTGCGCCTTAGCTTTAAATAAGCATGCAGCGAACTCTGATTGACTAATGGTGTTAATCTCATTACAGGTCCGAGGAAGAACATTTCAGACACCTGGGCTGCACGTGATCCAAGACAAGAGGAACAAAATGCAATGAAGGCACGTGGCAAGAAAGTTCTGGATCAAGCGTGGGAGGCACACGCGTCTTGTGCCCTATCCACCTGCTGCTGATGCTATATAAGGAAGCCTTCGTCCACAGATGAAGGTCGATCGAGTTGGCAAGAAGAAAAGCTCATACAGAGAGCCCCGATCCAGGAAAAGGAAGAGAAGAAAGAAAAGAAGAGAGCAGAGAAGAGAGTGAGAGTAAGAGCAGAAGAAGAAAAAGAGAGTGAGAGTAAGAGCAGAAGAAGAAAAAGAGAGAGAAGAGAAGAGTAGAGAGTAAGAGATTAGGAGAACAGAAGAAAGAAAAAGAGAGATCGTGAGTTGAGAAGAAGAAGAAGAGAAGTAGCAGAAGAAGCTCCTAGGAGAGTAGAAGAGAAAGAAAAGAGAGATAGAAAGTGAGCGAGAGAGCTCGTGGAGAACAAGGAAAAAGCTTACCTGAAGATCTGTCTACTGGACCGTGGATCAAATCCAGGCCAGTCAGCTCCGTTGAGAGCCACATTGTGCATTTCGTGTTTCAGCTTTCTGTTTGCTGAAGTTATTTTCATTTATTATTTTTCCTTTGTTTTCTGGTTTGCTGTGCTTTCCGATACTCTGTAGAGAGGTCGGGGTTCCTCCTGTGGATCAGGAGAAGGGAGATCTGATCTCCGGTTGCAAGTAGCTGGGAGCTACTTGTGGGTTCCCTCCGGTTTGGAGGAAGGGAGACTTGTCTCCGGTTCTGGGCTTGTGGATTCAAGTCCAGGGGTCCCTCCGGTTGGAGGAAGAGAGGTCTTCGACCTCTGGTTTGCTGGTGACTGGAAGTCACCGGTTGGTTCCCTCCTGGTCTGGAGGAAGAGGGGAGGTTGTTCCCCTGGTCAAGCTGTGTGGCAGCACCTGTTGCAGACTGAGTCTGCGGTTTCTAGCGTGAGCTAGTGGAAGCCACACTCGGGTTGAGTGTGGGGTGGATGTAGGTCTGGAGGACCGAACCACCTAAAAACCCTTGTGCATTGTGGTTTGGTTTATCTGCTTTTGCTTCCGCTAGATGATTGCATAGGGGCGCTCTAAGCGTTTGACTTCTGGTTGAGCAGAAGAGTGGATTAGTTTTCTTAGAATAGTTTAATCTGTCAAGAGAGCGAAATTCTAGTTGAGCGACTCCTTGTCTAATTCAGCCTAGTTAGCATCCTAGTGATCTCACTGTATGCTTGTTTTGTTCTGCAACTGATTATTAGCTTTTAAGCTTGTCTAGTTTGCGAACTAGTAATTCTAGTGAGCATCATATTTTAACTGGGCGAAAGGTTTTTTAAACGGGTTATATTCATTCACCCCCCTCTGAATACTGCACCGAACCCAACAATTGGTATCAGAGCAGGTGTCTGCTTACAAGGTCCAGCGACCTGCAGATCGATCTTGCGGTCTTAGGTGCTAATTTGCTTTTAGTGCATCAATATTCCTGTTGCATTAATCTGTTGTGCTGTCATGGCTTATCCTCCACTATTCAGTAGTTTAAATATTAAATTCTGGCTATATCGTATGCACAAGCATGTTAACTCTATTAATCCACAATTGTGGAAGATTATCTCTCACAGTCCACATGAACTTCCTAAGGATAAGTCCAAGTGGACTCATGTTCACAAATTAAAAAATGATGATAATGTGAGAGCTCTAAATTTAATGAAGGCTGCAATCGGTTCTGATGATTTTTCCTCCTTCTCAGATTGTAGCACTGCAAAGGAAATGTTTGATAGAGTGACTACAACACACGTGGAACAGGGAGAAGAATGTCTCATGGCAAGAAGGAGTGATCAGTCAGATGACTCCTCATCCCAGGTAATCTCTGAAACCGAGGATATTAGCCATGATGAGTTAGTTGCCATGCATGAGCATCTTCTAGATAAATATGAAAGAGTCAAATCAGGAAAGAGAAAATTAAGAAAAGAGAAAAATACTGAAATCACATGTCTAAAGGCTGAAAATGAAAATCTAAAATCTAAATTGAAGGAATTGATTGAAGAATTACATTCTGATGATAATGTACAGGAAAACTTAATCACTTCCTTGAAAGAAGAAAATGATTCTCTGCTGACTCAGAAGAAGGAAATTGAGAAATTAAAAGATAAGCTGATTGAAGAAAATGTCTACTTGAAAGATCAAAATAAAAAGCTAATGGTTCTTAATACTGTCTTCTCTGAAAAATGGTTGTCAATTGAAAAAGGAAAAACTGTTGTAAGGGGAAATGAGAACAACATTGAAATAATGGTTCAACAAGAAAATGAAACTCTGAAGAACCTGAATGATGCTTTGCAACAACAGCTGATTGTTTGTGAATCTGAGCTATCCAAGTATGAAGGGAGTATTGCTTCATTGAATTCTGAGATTGAAGATCTGAAAAATTCTTTGTCAAAATTCGTTAAAGGAAAAGACAATTTGAATAAGCTGCTTGGTTCTAAAGTGAATTTTCAGAAAGAAGGACTTGGGTATGTGCATGCTAATAAGAAAGTGAATGAAAAGAAGAAGTCAACTGTATTCGTGAAAAGCTCTGAACAAGCTAATCAATCTAATTCTTCTATGTTTCAATTCACTGCTAAGAAGGCTGAAAATTCAGATAAGAAACAGGAAAAGATTCAAAAACAAAAGGAAAATGCTGATTTGGATAAGTCCAAATATGTCTCTGATTTTCATGTGCATGCTGCTCACTGCTCACACACACATTCACACTCTCATGAGAATATCAATCTTGTCAAACAAGTGAATGTGAATAAAAAGGCTATAACATGTCACTATTGTGGGAAAGTTGGCCACATTATGCATAACTGTGTAGCATTGATGAATGATGAAAGAAATGCTGTTGGAAAGTATCCTAGAAATCATCTTAGGAAACATTCTACTGATCAGGAAAAGAAAATTCAATGCTATTGCTGTGGAAAGTTTGGTCACATTGCTGCCTTCTGCTGGCATGCTCAGGGAAAGAAAACTAACTCTGGATTTGTTAATTTCC
Source organism: Amorphophallus konjac (assembly GCA_022559845.1). Classification (NCBI taxonomy): domain Eukaryota; kingdom Viridiplantae; phylum Streptophyta; class Magnoliopsida; order Alismatales; family Araceae; genus Amorphophallus; species Amorphophallus konjac. The sequence goes on along the minus strand of JAHNEJ010002497.1, from coordinate 51,486 downwards.
CTATTAATAAAAATATTATTGATGGAAAGAAGTTTGGTCCTAGAAGAAAATACACTGTATGTTTTGAATGTGGAAAGCCAGGCCACAGAGCTGTTAACTGTTGGCTGGCCGGTTATGAAAAGAAAATCTTTCATGTCAATAACAGAATTAATCATGTTCACTCACACCATGTTCACGCCAATGCTGATGTATACAAGGAGAACATGAAATCTGTTATTTCTTGTTATCATTATGGGCAGGTAGGGCATTCCATGTATAATTGTCATATCATGTGTTGTGATGATAAACATGCGAAAAATCTGTTGAGAAAACCTGCTAGGAGTGTCACTGCTAAACCAGGACCCAAGGTTTCTTGGGTACCTGTTACATTAAAATGATGTATCTGCTACAGGTGTGCCTTGGAAGCTGGAATAAAAGGGGTAATGATCCAAGGCACTCAAGAATGAAAACCCCACTCCCACACTGTTTAGGTAATCTCTCTGCATTTCCCATTTTGAAACTTATTGCATATCTGGTTTGATGTATTCTTGCATATCTGCCATTTGTAAGTGGTTGATAATTGTTGAAATGCATAAACTCTGAAAACATATTGCATTTTGAATTTTCTGAAAAAAAAATCTGAACTGCCTATGAGTGTGACTTGAAACTTGTGTGTTGCAATAGCTCACTGAGCATTCTGAATTACATATAGGACTGCATGTTGAATTATCATGCATGACCTCAATGGTATATAAATGGTAAGGTACCAAAAGGCAGGGAAGTTTGTCTGGAGGTTCTTACTATGTGTGAGGTGGTCTTTTAGACCAAGTGCTCCGCCTAGTACCATGGGTCACTTTGCTGATAGGACAGTCTGATTGTACACAAGTCACGATATCATTTGGTATCATATGTTCAGTTTTCAGTGCAAGCATTGCATGTTTTCAGGGGGAGTAAGTTGCATATTCTTGCATAGCATTCAATGATTGAGTCTTTGCATGTCCCTGCATACATATAATACATTGCATCTCCTTATATTGAAAATGCCAAAAAGAGAGTTTGGATGCATATTGTAAGGGGGAGTCAATGCATTGCATATAGGTTGTCAAATGCATACATTTGTCAGAATTCATTGCATATCCCTTCTTATCACTTTTGTTGACAAACCTTGATCATATTCGGAAAACACTAAGCTTCAAAATCTCTCCTAACAATTGGTATCATTTGGCTTCAGAATTCTATCAGTCTTTCATGAAGATTTCAATGGGCTATCTCGATCATAAATCTGAAAACTCTTGAACTAGGAATCTTCTATTATACATTCTTATGAATGACTGAAATAACTCATGTGGTTTAAGCTTAATGTATTCATGGAGTCTAACTTCAAAATCTCTCAACATATCTGAATCATGTTTAATAAACCTTAACCATCTGTTTCATGCTGTATCTTGAAAACTTCTGAAATCTGCATTTTTGAATACATGACTTCAACTGGTTGAGTACATGAAACTATTATTGATTTGAAGCGAATGAATTTTTCTGAAATGTCTAAAGGGTTATTTTGTCAGAGCAATGACATTGGCCACTGAGAAACACAAGTCCTAAGGACTGTGTCATGAGGTGCCTTAGTTAACTCTGTAAAACAAGAATTCATTGAAAATCAGGCAGAGCAATGGCATGCACACTGAGAAATACAACTCACTCATCCAGAAATGATTTCAAGTGTGTCATGATGTGTAAATGTTATCTCTGTTCATATATAGCATGACAGTTAGTCACACTAAGGGCTTAGGGATATTGGCCTCTGATCAAGGTATACCCTCTAGTTACAATGTGTGCACTGAACTAGAGTGCTCGTAAAATTTGTAGCATGGAAAATTATTGAACAAATTAAAATTTCTGAATATTGATGTCAAAATCAAATTGTTTCAACCCTAGACAAATTCATATGACTCATAATTGCTTGATTTCAATATTGGTGCATGTAATTCTGAAAGAAGTCAATAAATTTTGATTGTGTAAGAGAGAGGGAGTTTTATCAAGATAAATATGAGGGCTTGGTTCACTTTTATTAAACCATGGTTTTAGATATCAATACAGAATTTTATTGATAAACTCTGCATACATCATGTTTAAACCATGCTGTTCAATAAATGTCATTCATAAGCCCTTATGATAGAAGACTTTGAAAACTTATGTTTCAGATTTATGAGATTGATATCTCTTTGAAAATCTGGCTGAATTTCTTATGTTTGGAGCATCCTTGAAAAATCTGTTAACTGAATTTCTTCTGCTCATGTCATTGGCTCAATGACCTGAACTTCTCCTTGTTTGCCCCTGTGGTCTCCTTCTCATTTATCTCATAAGAGTCCATTTATTGAGGGGGAGCTTCCATGTCATGCATCACTTGCATATCAATTGGCATCTGTTCAGGGGGAGCATTCCTAGTCGTGCTGAATCATGTTCATATCATTTGTGACCTTGCATTCACATACTTAGGGGGAGTATTGCATTCCTTGTTGCATCTGCATTTTTGCATTTAACCCTTCCCATGGTTTATTTTGTTTATATCAAAGGGGGAGATTGTTTGCCAAAAAGGGAGAATCATGTTCTTGAAAGGGGGAGAAATTGACTGAACTCTTATACATGCTTTAATTTCTCAAATTATTTTCTTTTTGATGAAGTCAAAGGGGGAGAATAATTTGAGTCTTCAGAATACCTCACATCATCAGAATGACTCAATATATTGAAAGTGTTGCCATCATCAAAAAGGGGGAGATTGTTGTGTCCCTGTGGTTTTGATGATGGTTTTGATGATTGATGTGGTTTTGATGATGGTTTTGTTGATTGATTGTTGGTGTGAGTTAATCAAATGTTCAGTCATGTTCAGTCATCCTGCTGCTCAGTTTAGATTAACATATTTGATGTGAGGTCATGCTACATGTTAAACTGATGCATAAAGCATTCATTGCTGTGGTTTTAATGATTGATTTGGTTTTGATGATTGGTGTTTGATGTGAGTCACTGTGAGTCATCCTGTTGAAATGTTCATTCAGGCTTTCATATGCTCAGTCAGTTTATTTGTTTACACTGTGAATCATTGTAATTGAAGTTTCAGACTATTATCTGCTGCATAAAGCTTTCATATGCATTTACAGAGTCTATACATTGATTGGCAGTAAGTCTGCACATTGAGCGTCTCATGGAAGTCCATACAGTGCATTGCCTTGGCTAAGTGTATACACTGTCAGTCTCATTTTGAGTCAAAGTCCATACATTGGATTGTTACTCACATCGCCTTCAGGCCTCCAAGTCTGTACACTGGCCTTCTTTCATGATATACTACACGTCTACTCATTCAACACTGGTCTTCCAAGTTCTGTACAGCGTGAAGTCTCACCTCGTGTTGTTTCCCCTCACTAACACGAAAAGATTTCGTGTCGTCTGAGGTTATAACACTTCGTGTTGATTTCCATGCTTTACAAGAAAAAGCTGCTAAGAGGTAATACTTCGTGTGTCCGTACTGTTTCTGTCTTCGTGTGGTTTCCCTGAACCACATGTCATTCTTGCTTCGTGTCCACACCTCGTGTCAGTGTCTGTCTTCGCCTTTGTGTTAAATTCAGCTCGTGTCGTTTTCGTCTTCGAGTTGTTCTTCTACTTCCACCATTTCATCACGTGTCGAGATAGCCGTGTTGTCTTTCACTTCGTGCAGCCTATGTGACTGTGTTGTCCCCATGTCATCCTTAGTTCATGTCATGCTTGTGTATTTCTGTCTTCGAGTCATTTTTCGCTGGATCTTTACGTCGGTCTAGGTTCAAGTGTCGTTTCACTTCGTGTCGTTCTCCTTGCTGTCTATCTCCTCGTGGTGTTTTCACAATTATGTCTTCGTGTTAGTTTTTATGTTTTTGTCTTCGTGCTGTTTTCTCTTTAGACTTCGTGTCCTTCTCGCCTTGACCACACTCCGTGTCGGTTTTACTTCTCTATGTCTCCGTGTTGCTTTTTGTATTCGTAAACTTCGTAGTGTTTGTTGTTACAGTAACACTTCGTGTCGTTATTGTTTTACTTCGTGTTGTTTTCTTTCTACCTCGTGTCGTTCTCTTTGTAGTATCTGTTTTGTCACCTTTGGACTTCGTGTCGTTTGTCTTGTGACCTCGTGTCGTTTTTGTTCTGTAACCACACTTCGTGTTGGTTACTGTTCTTCTTGTGACTTCGTGTCATGTTTCCAGACCTCGTGTCGTTTTCGTGTCATGTTTCCACACTTCGTGTCGTTCATGTTTCGTAACCACACTTCGTGTTGGTTACTGTCGTTCTTGTGACTTTGTGTCGTGTCTCCCAGACCTCGTGTCATTTTCACTCCGTGTCAACTTCATCTTTGTGTTGTTTTCATTCCGTGTCATTTTTTGATCCACTGCGTGCAGAACATTGCAGCACCTCGTGTTGCTTTCTGTGCCACCACCTTGTGTCACTCTCTTCATTGTGTCTGTTCTGTCACAGTATACCTCGTGTCATTTTCTGTGTGAACCTCGTGTCGCTTCTCTCTGTCCTCTAGTTGCATCTCGTGTCATCTTCCTTATTGTGTTAGCCTTGTTCATTGTATCACAGTTCGTTCACTTCCAACCTCATGAAGTAGTCACCCTGTGTTGACATTACATACCTCGTGCGCCTTAGCTTTAAATAAGCATGCAGCGAACTCTGATTGACTAATGGTGTTAATCTCATTACAGGTCCGAGGAAGAACATTTCAGACACCTGGGCTGCACGTGATCCAAGACAAGAGGAACAAAATGCAATGAAGGCACGTGGCAAGAAAGTTCTGGATCAAGCGTGGGAGGCACACGCGTCTTGTGCCCTATCCACCTGCTGCTGATGCTATATAAGGAAGCCTTCGTCCACAGATGAAGGTCGATCGAGTTGGCAAGAAGAAAAGCTCATACAGAGAGCCCCGATCCAGGAAAAGGAAGAGAAGAAAGAAAAGAAGAGAGCAGAGAAGAGAGTGAGAGTAAGAGCAGAAGAAGAAAAAGAGAGTGAGAGTAAGAGCAGAAGAAGAAAAAGAGAGAGAAGAGAAGAGTAGAGAGTAAGAGATTAGGAGAACAGAAGAAAGAAAAAGAGAGATCGTGAGTTGAGAAGAAGAAGAAGAGAAGTAGCAGAAGAAGCTCCTAGGAGAGTAGAAGAGAAAGAAAAGAGAGATAGAAAGTGAGCGAGAGAGCTCGTGGAGAACAAGGAAAAAGCTTACCTGAAGATCTGTCTACTGGACCGTGGATCAAATCCAGGCCAGTCAGCTCCGTTGAGAGCCACATTGTGCATTTCGTGTTTCAGCTTTCTGTTTGCTGAAGTTATTTTCATTTATTATTTTTCCTTTGTTTTCTGGTTTGCTGTGCTTTCCGATACTCTGTAGAGAGGTCGGGGTTCCTCCTGTGGATCAGGAGAAGGGAGATCTGATCTCCGGTTGCAAGTAGCTGGGAGCTACTTGTGGGTTCCCTCCGGTTTGGAGGAAGGGAGACTTGTCTCCGGTTCTGGGCTTGTGGATTCAAGTCCAGGGGTCCCTCCGGTTGGAGGAAGAGAGGTCTTCGACCTCTGGTTTGCTGGTGACTGGAAGTCACCGGTTGGTTCCCTCCTGGTCTGGAGGAAGAGGGGAGGTTGTTCCCCTGGTCAAGCTGTGTGGCAGCACCTGTTGCAGACTGAGTCTGCGGTTTCTAGCGTGAGCTAGTGGAAGCCACACTCGGGTTGAGTGTGGGGTGGATGTAGGTCTGGAGGACCGAACCACCTAAAAACCCTTGTGCATTATGGTTTGGTTTATCTGCTTTTGCTTCCGCTAGATGATTGCATAGGGGCGCTCTAAGCGTTTGACTTCTGGTTGAGCAGAAGAGTGGATTAGTTTTCTTAGAATAGTTTAATCTGTCAAGAGAGCGAAATTCTAGTTGAGCGACTCCTTGTCTAATTCAGCCTAGTTAGCATCCTAGTGATCTCACTGTATGCTTGTTTTGTTCTGCAACTGATTATTAGCTTTTAAGCTTGTCTAGTTTGCGAACTAGTAATTCTAGTGAGCATCATATTTTAACTGGGCGAAAGGTTTTTTAAACGGGTTATATTCATTCACCCCCCTCTGAATACTGCACCGAACCCAACAGGTTCTAATTGACGGACATAACATTCCGAAGAGTAGTAGCTTTCGATACTTAGGGTCTATCATACAAGAGTATGGGGAGATTTATGATGACGTTACACATAGGATTAAGGCAGGCTGGTTAAGATGGAGAAGTGCATCAGGTGTCCTTTGTGATCGTCGTATGCCTGTGAAACTCAAAGGGAGGTTTTATAGAACGGCTGTGAGACCTGCTCTGTTATATGGTACCGAGTGTTGGGCAGTACGAAAGGAACACATCCACAAAATGTGTGTAGCAGAGATGAGGATGTTGAGATGGATGTGTGGCAAGACTAAGAAAGACAAGATTAGGAATGAGCGCATCCGTAAGGACTTAGGGATAGCTCCAATTGATAGTAAAATGAGAGAAAATAGACTCAGGTGGTTTGGACATGTGTTTCGTCGCCCTAACTCAGCGCCGGTTAAAAGATGTGATCAAATCTTAGTGGATGCTAGCAAAAGAGCTCGAGGAAGGCCTAAAATGAGATGGTGCGATGTTATTAGGAAGGACATTAGTTCCTTGAGTTTAAATATGAATATTGCACTTGATAGAAATCTTTGGCGGAACAGGATTCATGTAGCCGACCCCAATTAATTGGGATAAGGCTCTGATGATGATGATGATGATGATTGACTATATCTGAAGATAGCTGCAAATCTTAAGCGACTAAATCAAATAAAGTTGTAGGTAATTTATAATTGAGTTTTTCAGGTAGAGATTATAATATAAATATGTTTAAGTGAACCCAATGTGCTTATCCTATCTTGTCTTAGCCTAAACAACGACTATGTGTTTCTTTGTCTTAAGTTATCTATTTTGGTACATAGTGTTGATTAGTTTTGTTATCAATTTTGTTATCACCCAAATCAATTAATTTTAGAGGGATAATTATGATTTAAAAAGGTACAACCTATCGGTTATGATTAAGCTCCACGATGTCACTCTCGATGTCAACACTACTCTATCCAATGTTGATTGAATTCGAAAGAAGTCTAATCGAAGGGAGGACTCATAGATATGGCTTCACCAAGCTATCTATCACATCTTCTATTTGTCTGTCCTCTTTGTTTTTCCTCTTTTCTCATATTGCATCATCTTTGTTGATGCTTTTCTTCTTTGGTGTCTTGACCTTTTGGATATATGTAGCTTTTGAAGACGTTGTCCCTACATTAATTTCTCACCCCTTTTACTGATGACAAAATAGGGGAGTAGTTTTGAGGCGTCTTTGTTCATGCGGAATGGTTGATAGGGGGAGGAGTAGTTGTTTTAGGGGATTAGTTTTTTTTTTATTCATGAGGGTCATTTGATAGAGCGAGGAGTGGTTTGTTTTTACTTGTGGCTACTATTTTGGATCATCGAGTATTGGCATTACATACATGCTTTTATTTTTTTTTTTATCAAAAATCCTTACCTAGGTGCAATGTGCACAGCTAGGAGGTGTTTTATTCATATAAGAGGAAAAAAGAAATTACATAATTCGGATACTAGGAAAACCTAGTTGATCCATCCGGGCAATGCCTCTAATAACTGCAGGAAGTTGCTGCTGTGAGGAAAAATGCATATTACATTTGTTTGTACATGCTAGGTTAGCCAGAGAATCTGCCACCTGGTTGGCCTCACGAAATATGTGGGTGATGGTATCATTAGCCATGAGGAGGGTCCAGATTTCCCTCACATACTTTAAAATTTCCCAGGGACAAGGAAATTTGTGGTTGAGAACTTGGACCAGGGTTTGGGAGTCACTTTCAATGTGGCTCGGTTGAGTTGTAATGCTTCTCAGATATTTAAGGCCATCTTTGAGTGCTCGAGCTTCTGCCATCATGCTACTAGCTTGATCATAAAAATGAGAGAAAGCCAGGATGATTGATCCATGAGTGTCCCTAATGATTCCTCCACCACCAGAAATGTGGGCAAGCTTGGATGCACCATCGGTGTTCAGTTTGAGATGTGGCCAAGGTGGGAATTGCCATTTGACAAGTTTCAGTTTGGGACTGTTGTTGCTGAAAGAGTGAATTCCACATGCTGCTAGTATAATTCTCTTTTCATGACTGCTTTCCGGAAGCTTGGACAGTGCTAATGACTGATTAACCTGGAATAGAATTTTAGGTATCATCTGCTGGCTCTTTGGAGTCTTACCATCATGGATGACTGAATTTCTGGCAGTCCAAAACTCCCATAAACAGAAACCAGTGATGGCAATAATAAAAAGACCAAACAGTGAGTTACCAGCTGCTGTTTGAATGTTTTTAGCAATCAGATCTTTGATAGTCCGGCCACCTATCTCCAATCCCTTATTTTGAAAGAAAGACCAAATATTAGCAGCCCAGTCACTGCTGAGGAAGAGATGGTTAGAATCCTCTTCTTTGGGAGAAAGACAGCAGGTGCATTTGGAACAAAGAGGGATACCACAAGCTTTAACATTCTGATCAGTGGGCAAACAGTTGAAATAGACTTTCCATATATGCAGGGAAATTTTGGTTGGGATCCAAGGAGACCAAATACGTTTCCAAGGAATATCCCTCTCCATAATCTGAGGCTGTTGTTGAAGAATCAGTTTTTTATATATGGAGGAGACTGAATAATTCCCATTCCCTGAGAGTGACCAGATGAAATGATCACTGTGGGAAGTTAAAAGGGAGGGAGAAAATATGTTCCTAATCTCAACTGGAAGGTTAAGTTCCAGTGCTTCAATGTCTTCCGGCTTTGGGTTCATAATTATGTCTCTAACGGTGGCATTTGAAGTGATGGCTCCAGCAGTACATATATAAGAATTAAGAGTTCGGTTTCCCAGCCATACATCTTGCCAGAAATTAGTTTTGGAACCATCACCTAGAATGACCCTCTGATGCTCCAGAATGAGAGCTTTAGCTTTATTCCAGCTGCTTCTGTTGACTCCTTTCATATTTTTGAATTTGACCTCAGCAAGATGAACATTCTGAATATACTTGGCCCTGAAATAATTTGCCCATAGAGATTGAGAGTGGAGTCCATTCCACAGCATTTTGACTCTAAGAGCTAAGTCCATATGTCTTAGGGACATAATCCCAAGACCTCCCTGCACCATAGGTTTGCAAATAGCAGTCCAAGATTTCCAATGTTTACGGTTGCCATGTATAGAGGAGCCCCAGAAAAAATTAGCAAATGCCCTGTCCATCAGTTGATGAATGCCTGCATGTAGAGGAGTAGAAGCCAGAATATATATAGGAATGGAGGCTAAGACATGTTTTATCAAGGTTAACCTAGCACTCTGTGATAGCAGTTTAGCCTGCCAGCCTTCTATCCTTTTTTGAATGGTGGTGATGATGCCAGCAAAGAAAACCTTTTTTGATCTGCCCAAGAACAGTGGATAACCCAAGTATTTTTGTGGAAAAGTTTGTCTAGAAAAACCTGTGATGTTTTCTATTCTTCGAATGAGGCTGGGGTTGCTGTTAGAGTGCAGCAGAAAACCACTCTTGGATGTATTAATCAACTGACCTGAAGCTTCCTCATAAATTGTTAAAGTATGCATCAGTTGGCGGAGAGAAGTGGCACTAGCATTGGCAAATACCAGAGTGTCATCTGCAAATAATAGGTGGGAGATAGATGGGCACCTCCGAGGGCCTGAATACCAACCAACTGTGCCACTTTCAAACTTTTCCTTTAGTAACCTGCTAAGAGATTCTTGAGCCAGAATAAATAGAATTGGAGCAATTGGGTCACCTTGTCTTAGGCCTCTGGTGGACTTAAAAAAACCCGCCATGTCTCCATTTAGGGCTATTGAAAACCAGCAGTTGGTAATCAAGCTTTCAAGCAGAAAAATAAATGTAGAGTCGAAGCCAAATTTCTTTAGAACTACAGCAAGGAAATCCCATTCAATTCTGTCATATGCCTTGGCCATGTCCAGTTTAAGAATGACATTGTTACCTCTGGTTTTTCTGCCAAGTTCTTGCACCATTTCCTGAGCCAAAGCAATATTTTCAATGATATGTCTACCTTTGACAAAAGCAGTCTGCTCCTTTGAGATTAGTGAGGGCAGGAGTTTGCTCAATCTGTTGCTTAGAATTTTGGAAATGATTTTATGGGAGAAGTTGCATAAACTGATGGGCCTATATTCAGATATTTCAGTAGCATTTTTAGTTTTGGGAATAAGAGCTATGACTGTTGCTGTGATGCTTCTTGGCAGAGGTTTTCTATCGATAAAAAACTCCTGAATTGCCTTTATGAGTGTTTCTGCAATAATCTGCCATGCATGTTGGAAAAACCAACCAGTATAACCATCAGGTCCAGGAGCACTGTCAGGGGAAATATCAAAGACTGCCTCTTTTATTTCAATATCAGTTGGGACAGCAGTGAGCATAGAGTTGTCTTCCTGGGTCACAATGTAAGGAATATTAGTCAGGCTTTCCATATCAACATAATGAGGTTGGGTAGTGAAAGCAGTTTGAAAATGGGAGACTGCTATATCCTTCATCTTTTGAGGGTCAGAAGTGAGATTTCCCATTGCATCCCTGAGGCAATTAATGAAATTTTTCCTTCTGTTAGCAGTGGCAGTTTCATGGAAGAATTTGGTATTTCTATCACCTTCAGTTAGCCATCTGATTCTTGACTTTTGCTTCCAAAAGATTTCCTGCTGCAATATTCTTTCTGTGAGAATGCTTTTGGCACTGTCAAGGGCTGAGAGATTTTGAGTGTTAGGATACTGATCATAGTTGTGTTCAGCCAATAAAACCATATCTTCAGCTTGCATCAAATTTTTGTGCACATTTCCAAAAATGTTCTTATTCCATTCCCGAAGGGTATGTCTCAGGAACTTTAGTTTCAGAATAAAAGTAGTAATGGCAGAGGTGGCAAGTGGGCTGGATTTCCAGGATTGCTCCACTGCAGAGAGAAATAGTTCATGCTTGGTCCACATTTGCTGAAAATAAAATCTGGTTTTTGTAGTGTGCTGAGTAGTCAATTTAATAATAAGAGGGGCATGGTCAGATGCTTCTCTAGATAGGTGCTCCACAGTGATTGGGAAGGACTGCATCCAAGGACTGTTGATGAGTACTCTGTCCAGCCTAGCCCAAATGCCATTGGAACCTACTTGCTGGTTATACCAAGTGTATTTGGAGCCCATGAAACCTGCATCTAAGAGCCCACAGTCGTTTATACAGTCCTTAAAATCATTCATGGATCTAAGTGAGGGCATATTACCTCCCAGCTTTTCATCTACTGTCATGATACAATTGAAATCTCCTGCCACAATCCAGGGACCTTTGATTTGATTGGAAATATGAGTGAGAGATGTCCATAACTGGAGCCTTTCCACTGGGGTGCATTTGGCATATATGAAAGAAGCATGGAAATCAGGCAAGGTGTTTGAAATCTGTCTGACTGTAATATGTTGATCATGCTGACATATAAGTTGAAAATTCCACTGGCCTTTCCACATTACCCAGATATGAGCATCCTCATCTGTGTTTGCTATATAATTCTCCATACCCAATTTCTTGCAGACTCTGTCCATGTTATAATTTGGAATTTTTGGTTCAAGAATTGCAATGCAGTCTACTCTATGCTCTTTAATTAAGAGTTTGGCACGACCCACAGAAAGAGCATTGCCAATGCCCCTTATGTTCCAAATTAAGAATGACATTATAGTTGGGTGTTGGATTGGATCTTCCCCTCAGACCCAATCCTCTTCATACCTCTGGTAAGAACCCCTGGTCTGTCAGCTTGGAAGCCTGGTCTGTCAGCATGGAGGGCTGTTAAATTATCAATCTCAGCTTGTAAAGCTATTTTGTTCCTGATTTCTAGTGATTTTGGATCATTCGAGGGCTGAGTCTCCTGCTGCGTTCTTGAATTAGTATCAATCTCCATAACTTGGCCTGGGGAAATAGGCTGAGGACAGCTGATTGTAGATGGTGCCTCTAAATTGGTAGCAGCGGGATGAACTAAATTTTTATTGGTGCCCATATACTTGATTGTTAGTTGATCAGAACCCTTGGGAGATGTAGTATAGGATCTTTCTGGACTAACATCGGACACCTCAATGGCCAGAGTGTGGGTCATCTGGGCAGGGGAATCCTGAGTAGGTTGTGCTATGATATGGCCCTCAGTTGTTTTAGATGCATTGCCCTCACTGAAAGATCTCGGCTCTGGGGATGGACAGTTAGTCCCTTCCTCGTTGAATTTTTCCAGCTGCTGAAGGGGAAGAAAAGGGTTGTCAACTGGAGTTGCTACTGGTTCTGTGATCTGCACACCAGTGGAAGCTGAGCCGACAGGAACCCATGTTTTGGTGGGCTTGGCAGGAGCGCTCTCTTCAGACAGAGTGCTCTGTTTTGGGATATTGGTTTTAGCACTTGAAAAGCCTTGTTTCCTCACACAGTCCTTTTGTTCATGGCCAATCTTGTGACAAGCAGTGCATAAGTGGGGTATACGATGATACTTGATGGTCTGCCAGAACCCAGGGCCTCCACAGTCGATCCATATGTTCTCTACCAAAGGCTTCTCAATATCAAGTTCTACGCATACATAAGCTTCAGCGGTGTGAGTCCAAGCGAGGGTTGATTCATGGATCCGCAGAACCTTTCCAAGGTTGCCTGCTATCGATCGAAGGAAATCTTCACCATAAAGATTAACGGGGAGGGCTGGAAAACTCACCCATATTGGCATACTGGATGGATCTTTGGTGAAGTTGAAGTCTGCTGTCCATCTGAAGAAACGGAATAGGTAACCTTTGACGTAGATGTTCTTTCGAAGCAGCACTTTGAGAAAGTCATCTTCCGAAGAAAACCGCAGCAACAGGTGCCTGGGGTTCAGAAAGCTTATTAAGAAATCCTTCTGCAATGAGAAACGCTGCGCTAGAAAGCTCTTCGTCTCAGGTATGGAGGGCCTTCCGTAGGAACACCTTGCAATGATGGCAAACTCGAGAGGCTTGAAGGACTGCTGTATTTCCTGTTTAGAGAAGAAGACTGCGGGATGGCCATCATCCGTGAATGCTGGAAGCTTGATACCAATGTCGACCTTAGCAGGAGAAAGGGAACGGGCTAGAGTCTGGAGAAAGGAAGGCTTTGGGACAGCGGGAGGGGGATGGGGATGGGGCTCACCATCCCCTGGAGGGGGGGCCGCCATGGCTAGGTAGCCATGCAAACCCTAGGAGAAGTTACGTTCTCTGACGGAACCCTACATGCTTTTATTGTTCTGATGTTTATGGTCTCATAATGCCATGCTCGTACTTTTAATTTTTCATGTTGTTGTGTATTAGCCTGTGTTATGTATTATCTATATCTCGTAATCTTGCTATTGTCATTATTCTTGTTGGAGTTCTGTCGTCATCAAAAATGGAGATATTGTTGAGACCTCTCCAACTAATTTTAATGATAACAAAATCTTAGTGTTTTCTAATAGGTTGCTTAAATGTGCTCAGGCTATAGTTTGATAGAACGGAGAGTGTAAGCAAGATTGTCAAATTCTAATAGCAAATCATGTGATTATTATATTGACCTCTTCAGCAATGTGACAGTATTCATTGAGTCCCTTCAAATCAGGCCAAGATCAAGTTGACTGGATTTTACTATAAGAAGTTATGATGGTTTAAAGATCTTAGATCATATTTATATTGTAACAGATTAGTTTTCGTGTGTTCTTCGTTAGGAACTTCCTCCAAGTGAAAGAAATTCATGTATAGTACACGACCCTATTTTACAAGGTGACCTAGCACCTTTGTATTTAGTGTTGAGTGATGAGATAGTACCCTTGTCTCTAGCGTGGAGAGATGAGAGATTACATCTCGATGTTAAGTGGTGTGTGAGGTGAGATAGTATCTTGATCTCCATCGTTTTATAGGAAAACACACGAGGTGTTTTAAAAATAGTGGGCGTAGGTCAAGTTACACTGAACCATAATAAAAATCAACATGTCTCCTTATACGATTATCTCCTTGTCTCCTTCCTCCATTCTTATGTGCTCCTGTGCATTTTAATGAGATGACTAGTTTTACTTTGGCACGATTTGATTTCGAACCTAATTTACACCCCCAATCCCTTGGATTGGGCTACCTTGACATTTTCAACAAGCAATGTTGTGCAAAATCAGAAACTAAGTAAATAAAATATCGACTTGCTGCACGTACATGGAGGCCTACATTTATTGAGCTATGGTGGTGAAACGGCGTCATCCAGAGCATGTGGAAATCATGATAAAGACATGAGACCCCAGCAACATGGTCTTCCCTTCGCTGTGGGGAAGTGGCGGTCGAGATCCTTTAGGGAGTTGGATCCTCGTGGACTTTTTGTGCACTCGAGTCAATAAGGTGTTACTTCTTTCAGTCAGATTTAATACCTTTTAACTCTCTCAACTCCCCATCCCTTTCATTAGTTAGCATGTCATCGACTACACATTAGCTAGCTAATAATGTCAGAATTCTTACAACCTTAGTTTGGCTGCTCATCAGCATGTTATCATGCAACTACATTGGCTAATTAATAATATCGGCCTTGGAAGGCTAACTAGATTGTATTAATTCTTGCATTGTGTCTTAATAGATACGACCGTGTTTTGTAGTAGATCTTTTTATCTCCCCCCTCTTCAATGACAATTTTAAACTCTTTTACTTGAGAAATGACAAAGCACAAGTTCAAACTGAAGGCATAAATAATTTAGGAAAGAAAAAATGTGAATATTCATTATTAATCTATTTTAAACTTGAAATAAAAGAAAGTGTTAATTGTCATTAAAGGCATCCGTTTTTTATGTATAGATCCTTTCGTAGGCTTTCTATAATTCTCTAGTTTATCACATCTCCCAATTCAAAAAGTGCAACATGATAAAGAGATGAGTAGAAGTTTTCTGAACTTTCTTACATCAACTTGCACAACGTCGCCATATTTATATCCATTTAATTCCGGCGAGAACTTATGTGATAAGAATAGATATCTTTTGTAAGTGATATTTGAGCAACTTTGATTTGAAAAACATGTTAGGATAAGTTAACCTAAGTGGGTCCAATTTAACTTATTTTGGGGTTGGAGCAATTATTGGTTTGATAACTTACCCTAATCAGAGTCGAGTTATGAGAAAATAGAATCAGTTAATCATGAGTTAAGTGTCTTAACCCTAATTGACTCCCATTACGATAACTTTATTATCAAAGTAGAACAAGGATGGGTAAATAGAGTAACTCACCTTAACTGACTCTTATTCCATTATCAAAGTGGCCTAAAATAATTGAAGAGAACTTCCCATTGTTGAAGCTAGATGTAGAGGTAGAAATCTGGTTTCTATGCCACGTACCACCTTCTCTATTTATTTGACGGGGAAGTCGTCCGACACCCGTGGAAGTCTGCAAACACCAGAAGCGAATGGGACATCAGAAGGAGCCATGGACGTTATCCCAGGGCACAACCGTCCGATGTTTAAGTCAGCAACAATTTAAAGAAAGGAATAAAGAAGAGCTGAGGAGGGAGATGTGAAGGTCGTAGTAGAGGGTCTGAGAGACGTGTAGGGCTTCCGCACGGGTGCTCGCCGCTCCCAATAGGCAGTCGGAGAGTACTTGCTGGGTGGAAAGGTCGTGTAGGAGGGGTTCTCTCTCTGGACGTAGTGTGGCGTGACCTCTCTATCGCTATAGTAGGACCAGTTGTTCTATTCTCTGTGAGAAGCTTTTGGCAGAAGTTCCACCGTGCCCTCTCTTCTTTGTCGATGTCCCTTTTATAGAGGATTGTCCTGGAGTGGGAGACCTATCCCTTAACAGGGAAGGGCGTAGGTAGCGGAGTAACGCCTCTCGCGATCGTGGCGAGAGTTTCCCGTTGAGGGGCAAGTACCCCAGAGTCGGCCGATCCCCGGGCGAGTCTTACGACACTCGTGGGGCGTGTTCGCCTCTTGTGGGGTAGGAGCCAATGTCGTGGGGGGTAACGGTCGGTCGTCGGAGGTTCTTCTGACGGTCATTGCGCCTGGGCCGTAGCTCTTCACGCGTTGCCGAATCCAATGTCGAGTCGTATTGGGTCGCGTCTAGATGGGCCGCGGCCGTCGGGCGCCCTTAGACGCGTCGTAGATCGTGGTTTGAGTTGGGCTTGGTGTAACTGGGCTTTATTTGGGCCGAACCGGATTTACCCTCCTCATTAGCCCCCCACTCCCAGAGACCGAGCACTTTTCGGGCTCTGGGAGTTGAGTCAGAGAGGGTGTATCGGAGGCTAACTTCGAGAAGAGTCCCCTCGTATTTCTTGCTTGGCGTGCAATGCGCCTCTGACAGTGGCAGGTGTTGCACCTCCCATTATCATGATGGGGGCTTTTGTCTGGGAGCGCGGGCTTGAACAGGCGCCTGAGTTTGGCAGCCATACCGTGACAGAGGTGGAAGCCTTTTCGCCTGCTCTTGGGACTCGGAGTGGCCGTTCGCCTCTGGCGGTTGTAAGAAATGTCATGGGACATCCTCTTGACTCTAGTTTGTTCCATTGTCGCCCGCCGTGCTCGACATCTTCTTCCTCTTTGTCTTGTCTGGTGAGGGTCCTTTTTCCTGCATCTTGGTATTATACCTCTTCGTAGAAGGGCTCGCGCCGTGGAGTCCAGGGCCTCTACCAAGGAGGTAGGATTCGAGCGAGAGGGAGTCCCGAGTACCTCAGATGCTGGCCTAAGTCGCCCTCGTTCGCCCACCTTGGTGTGGTACAAAGTTGACTGCGGACTCCGACAAGCTTTTCAGATTCCTACAGAGTTTGATATCATTTTTCCCTCCACCGACGGCAGTCTCTGGGGGCATCCGCCAAGCGAGCTTGTAGTTCCGATAGAGTCCTTCAGGGCAAGCTTCCGTCTCCCAGTTCACCCTTTCTTCCAGTCCGTCCTTGAACATTACAGGGTATCCCCGGGGAACCTGTCTCCCAATTCGTGGCGCGTCTTGTGTGGCTTTGTCCACGTCTGGCGTCGAGTCTCAGTCGATCTGACTTACTGGCTCTTCCAACATTTTTATAGTTGTCAGGCATGTCCCTCTGATCTGTCTTCCTACTACTTGAAGGCTCGGGCAGGTCGGACCCTAGTCCAGGTTACGTCGGCGGTGTTGAATATCAAACACTGGACCGAGCGCTTCGTTTTTATTACCAAGGTCGGGGGCAGTAACCATCCGAGCGATTGGCGCTTTGCTCGGGGTCTCTGCCCCATCTGGGCAGATAGACGACCTATCGCCAACGCTCAGGAGGAGAGGGCGATCGCATCCCTCCTTCGGTATCCCCTTCCCGATGCTGATGTCGTGCTGACTCCCGTAGTGCTACGGGAGCTGGGGTTGAGCCCCCCACTGCCTCAGGGTACTGCTTTCGATGTTCCATTGGTTGGGCTTCGCTATTTACTTGCTCACTCTTACTTCTTTTATGCTTTCTTGTAGGGGTGCAGGAGTCGTTTGAGCTGTGGTATGAAACAGTGGAACTTCCGTGGTGCGCTCCTGCCCCTACTGACCATATAGATCCAGAGACGGATCAGGTGACCATCGTCTCTCCCCAGGCGGCCATTGCTCTAGCGCTGGGGCATCTGCCGTACCCGCTCCCTGCTGCTGTTCTGGCAGAGGGTTCTTCTACGCCTCCCGCGTTCGGAGAGACGTCTCCGAGGAAGCTGCTAGCGCGGCTGAGGTAGAATCTACCATGCCTACCAGTGGGCACGCCGTTGATCTGGAAAAATTAGCGGCGTTGGACAATCGGCGTCGCCAGGGAAAGAGGAAGAGGGAACCGGCTACTGATCGGAGTCGTGCTCTGCCGCCGTCACAGCCTGAGGTGCCTCCTCCACCACCGCTGAAGTCCGAGGTGCCGTTACCATCGAGGGAGGAGCCCGTGGCCGTCCCCCCCGCACTCGTTCCTGAGGGGAGAGCATCCGATACGGGCAAGGCGCCCGGTTCTGACGAGGCTGCTCGCACGCGGTCACCCAGAATTGGTTCGAGCGCCCAGTTCTTGCCGCCCGAGGAGACCGTTAATGGGTTTGGAGGATGGGCCGAGGCCTTTACCCTCCTGACCAAGAACGTGGGGGGTCACGAGCGCATGGGAGAGTTTGGGCCCGAGGCCGAAGTGGAGCTGACGGACATGTCGGTGAAGGAGATCTGCTCGTTTGCCAGGGCTCTTGGCTTGTGGAGGTACCATTTTGTGGGTGTCACGCGATAGCTGCAGACTGCTCGGGAGGTGCGGAAGGAGATGGGGGCCCTGACGAGGACGGCGTCGGGAGAAGGATCGGCGGCAACTCCGAAATCACGAACAGGACGGATAACTTTTTACCTCGCGTAGCTCGGCCTCACGCCGGACGGTCTCACACCGGGCGACACTCAAACTCACAAGGGGAAAGAGGGAAGGGAAATGCAAGAGGGGAGAGCTCTCACACACAAAATAATTTTTCATTCAATCTTATCATATCATACGTAACACCCTTAGCCCCCTATTTATAGGGAAGGCCATAACACATATACCTTCACACTTCACTTATTGTACTTATGTCCTAGCCTAATAAGAAAAGACCCACCCACCCACTTTTGACTTTGTGGGTTTAAAATATAATATTTTGACTCAATAAAAATAAAATACTTTGGTGGTTAAAATATAAATACCACCATAGTAAAATACACACAATACATACACACATACGTACGGATACGTACTCAGGACGCCGGGTCTTCAAGCGAGTCTCCGAGCCATAAGCTCGGTGCAATCGGGGCGGTGCGGCGTCGGCTCCGAGTAGTGAGCTCGGTAGTGGACCTGGTGTCCCCACCAACCCTCCTGGGGCGGCTGGAACTCGACTTCGTCGAGTAAGGGGGGACACTACTTTGGTAGTGCTCTAGCAGATCTGGATCAAGGTGCTGGAGATCTTCCCAGCTGATCCAGGAATCATCAGAAGGTGGACTGTCTCGCCAGCGGACAAGGTAGCGCTGGTACACCTTGCTCCGTGTAGTGGTCACCTACTCATCCAGTATCCTCTCAATGTGCTCGCGCGGTGCTCTCAAGGTTGTGGGACGCACAGGGGTGGGCTCACTCTCAATGGGAGGAGAAGGCTCGAAAGGGTCACTAGGAATCGCTGTGGGTTCCTTGTAGGCCACTAGGTCTGCCACATTAAAATTCGAGCTAATCCCATATTCGGGAGGTAAGTCCACAACATACGTATTGGAGCCAATCTTCCGCAGGATAGGGAAGGGACCATCACTACGAGCTTGTAACTTTTTAACGGCTCCCGAGGGGAGTCGTTCGGGCCAGACCCGTACCATAACCAAGTCACCTTCTTAAAATTCATGGTGACGCCTATGCGAATCAGTCAATTTTTTATAAGTCTTATTACTGAGGCTGATTTGCTTGCTAATTGACTCATGTAGACTCTTGACATGCTATGCAAACTCCTCAGCTGACTTGGACATCCTAGACTCGAGGGGAAGGGAAATGAGATCCACATGTTTCCTAGGTTTGTATCCATGCACAACCTCAAATGGACTCATACCTATGGACCGATTGACCGAACTGTTGTATGTAAATTCGGCTCTAGGCAAGAGAAGATCCCAACTTCCAGAATGATCCCCTACAAGACACCTCAAGAGATTCCTTAAACTCCTATTGACAACCTCTGTTTGCCCATCGGTTTGTGGGTGATAGGTAGTGGAGAATTTGAGTTTGGTGCCAACTAGGTGCCAAAGTGTCTTCCAGAAGTAACTAGTGAACCGGACATCTCGGTCAGACACGATGGTTTGGGGGAGACTATGCAGACGCACGACTTCATCAAAGAATAAATGGGCTACTCTAGATGCATCAGATGTTTTAGAACATGCAATGAAGTGGGCCATCTTAGAGAACCTATCAACGACAACAAAGATGGAATCATGCTTGTGAGCAGTGCGAGGTAAACCAAGGATAAAATCTATGCTCACATCAACCCATGGTCGATCAGGAACGGGGAGAGGAGTGTAGAGACCAGTGTTTTGTTTGACCTGTTTGGCCATTGTGCATGTCCTACACTGGGCTACAATGTTGGCCACATCTCTCTTCAGGCCAGGCCAATAGAAGTGCTCCTCCACAGAATGAATGGTCTTGTTGTAGCCAAAGTGACCAACAAGACCTCCAGCATGCATTTCCCAAATCAGGAAGTCCCGAACAGAAGTCCTCGGGACACAAAGTTGCTGCCCTCGAAATAGAAAACCATCTTGGAGTAGATAGTCAAAAAAGGCTGTCGAGGGTCTAACAGACAAAGCAGAGTAGGCAGGGCCAAAATCAGGACACTCTCCATAGAGTTCCTTCATGCGGTCAAATCCAGTGACCTCTACCCGAATAGTGGAAAGAAGGGAGACCCTTCGACTCAAGGTGTCGGCCACCTTATTCTCTTTTCCAGCCTTATGTTTTAGGACAAATGTGAAGGACTGGAGGAATTCTACCCACCGACCATGCCTTGGGTTCAAGCCCTTCTGTGAGCTAAGGAATTTCAAAGTCTCATGGTCTAAGTGTAAGACAAACTCTTGTGGTAAGAGATAGTGTCTCCAGTGTTTGAGGGCTTGGACCACGACATAAAACTCCTTATCATAGGTGGAGTAATGAAGCTTTGCATCAGAAAGCTTCTCGCTGAAATAGGCCATCGGGTGGCTCTCCTGGCTAAGAACTCCTCCTATTCCTACGCCAGAGGCATCACAAGATATCTCGAAGACTTTGGAAAAGTCTGGCAGGCGGAGGACATGGGCTTTGGTCATGAGTCCCTTTATGGCATGAAAATCCTGGGAGGTGGCTTTGGTCCACTCAAATTTCCCTTTACAGATGTAATCCGTAATGGGTGCCATAATGGTACTAAAGCTCTAAATGAAGCACCTGTAGAAAGTGGCTAGTCCGTGGAAACTTCGAACGTCATAGACGTTCTGGGGCTCAGGCCAGTCTACTAGGGCTTGGACCTTGGATTGGTCCACAGACACTCCTTGACTAGAAACCACAAACCCGGGGAAAGCGACCTGGTCTGTCATAAATTCACACTTCTTGAAATTGGCATACAGGGTTTCTCTCCTCAACGTCTCACAGACTTCCCTCAGATGCTGGATGTGGTCTTGAGGGTTGTGGCTATAAATGAGAATGTCGTCAAAGTATACAACAATAAAGCGACCAATGAGCGGGCGGAGGACTTCTGTCATAAGCCGCATGAATGTGCTAGAGACATTGGACAACCCAAATGGCATGACAAGCCACTCATACATACCTTCTTTTATTTTGAAGGCTGTCTTCCACTCATCCCCTGGTCGGATACGGACCTGGTGGTAGCCACTTTTCAAGTCAATTTTAGAAAAGATGGTGGCTTCACTCATCATGTCAAGCATGTCATCAAGACGGGGAATTAGAAATCTATACTTGACAGTGATTTTGTTGATGGCGTGGCTGTCAACACACATCCGCCAGGTGCCATCCTTCTTGGGTGTGAGCAAGGCAGGGACAGCACAGGGGCTCTTGCTCATCCTAAGGAAACCCTTTTGGATAAGGCCCTCGACAATCCTTTGGAGCTCAGCATGCTCCTTGGGGTTCAATCTGTAGTGGGGAAGGTTGGGTAAGGTGGACCCAGGGACAAGACCAATGGCGTGTTGTACATCACGCATGGGAGGGAGTTGTGAGGGTAAGTCCTCAGGGAAGATGTCCTGGAAGTCTTGCAGGATTGCCTTGACTTCAGGAGGGACAGAGATTCGGGACTCCTCGGGGGTGATGGTGACAACAACAACCCAGACAGGGGCACCTTCGACAACCTCCTTATTCAGTTCACGAACACCTATGAAGTTAAGGCACCTAACCAAGTCATAACCAACCTTAGGGCCCTTAGGAACGGGTGTGAAAGGTGCAGGAGGAGAGGGAATGAGAAGTCTCCCTTCGGTGGGAGTCCGAGGACTCTCTTGAACCTTGGGAGTTCCAGTGGGGGTGGAGGTGGGACTCTTTCCCGGGGTCACCTTTGGGGGTGCCGGGTATAGCTGTATCTTCTTCCCATTGTGTGAGAAGGAACACAGATTAGACCGACCGAATGTAGTAAGGTCCACGTCATAAATCCACGGTCATCCTAGGATGATGCTACCGACCTTCATTGGCACTACATCGCATAAGATTTGTCCTTGGTAGGACTGAAATTGGATGGGAATGACACATGTAGTGGTGACTGGGATAGACGTGTCGTCAACCCAAGTCACGTTGTATGGCCTTAGATGAGGATGGGTAGGTAGACCTAGATGGGAGACAAAGTCTGAAGAGACTGCATTGATACAGCTCCCGATGTCAAAAATCACCTTGCAGGGTTGGGATTTCACCATAATGTATGTTTGGAAGATGGAGGTTCGACGCCAGTCGTCCTCCTGAGGGTGTGTTAGGATGCAGTGAACTACACCCAGTCTTCCCTGTTTTGAACTCTCGGTAATATCTCCCACTTGCATGTACTCGACATGCGTTCCGTCATACCCTGCATCCATCTCCTCAAACTGGGCGATGAGGTCAGGATCGGCCTCATACCTCTCAATGGCTTCTCCTTCCTGAGATGGAAGCTCCACAGGCTGGGGGTCGGTGATGACTAAGGCTCGAGTGGGGCTGTTGGTGGCAATATGCCCTAGGTTATGACACCTAAAGCAACAAACTCCCGAGACAGGGGCTAGTTGGGAGGTGCTAGGGATAGGACCCTTTCCCTTGTCATCTCTCCTATCAGTCGGCGGAGTGTACTCCAGCCTGGGCACATCAGCGGGTGCAGATAAGGGGTTCTGTGGGAAAGGAGCCGTAGGGGTAATGGCCCGGAGTGGGGTAGCAGTAGGGACATAGGAAGTGGAGGGGCCATGCCTCTCAGAGTAGCGGACCATGGGGTTTCGGGACTCGGGTTGGCGGTAGGTGGGGAACCGAGGTGGGACCACCTTTTGAAACCGCTCGACGTCCCGAGCAACCTGATAGGCTTGCTCTAGAGTGTTAACTTCCCGTAGGAATAGCTCCCGCTGTATGCTCTCATATAGGCCAGCCCTAAATCGTGAGAGGGTGACAGAGACATCTTCCATGACTCGACTCCGAAGGAAGAAGTCATCAAATTTGGCGATGTACTCGTCCACAGACTTTTCATCTTGGGTGAGTTTCTGCCATTGGTCTAAAAGACGATGATGGTAGGAAGGTGACTGATACTTCTCCCTCAGTTTCTCCTTCATTTCTTCCCACGTGCTTATGGGTTCCTCTCGTCTCCTTGCTAAGAGATTCTCAACGTTACACCAGTATGTTTTGGCTTGACCTAGGAGTTTCATTTTGGCAAACCTCACCCTTGTAGCAGGGGTCATGCGGCGATGCCAGTCAAAATATTGGTCCATCCCGGTCTCCCAATCAAGGTATGTAGCGGGGTTGAGGGACCCATCAAAACTCGAAGCGTCAATCTTGACATTCCGTAAGATGATATCTTCATCGTCGTGGTCTCTCTCTTGAGGCGCGCGGGCCTCTTGCTCTCTTCCTTGGGGAGCCTGATTTTGACGGGCTTGCTCTCTCTCCTCCCTAGGATTGGCTATGGGATCGTCGTGGCCATTCACTCGACCTTCCTCTCCCTTCAGTCGATCCTCTAAGGTTCGGATCCTCTCATCTAGCTCTGCTCGTAGTTGGCCTATGGATTCTTCAAAATGGGTCAGAAGATTATGCTCGAGCTGAGCCAACATAGCACGCACGCTCTTCTGATCCATGTGGGATTGTAGAGTTGAAGGACGCTCTAGACGGCCGGATGAATTCCTAGACCAACATGACATGCACGACCTTGGACCAAGATGATGCAATCCTAGGACCGAAAATTAGCAAGCTGTGGACCCAGCTGATATGCAAAGGGTCAATTTGAAAGGACCGGTCAGGAAAAGTCGCTCGCCCATAGGCGAAGTAATTATGGAACTACCTCCTAATAATTAGGGTGCCCTAATGTGACAGTCTAGGGCCTTATGGATGGGTGCATACAAGCTCTCTCTTGCCGTCTACAACGATGCACTCAGGAGACTGGATACATGGATCGGGCCCTCTCTCACTTCACGCGGTAATTGAAAAGATACTAAATGAGTAAGTGAGGGGAGAAAGTACCTAGCTAGACTGAAAAGTCTAACTCCGATCGGAGACGAAGGCGAGCGGGGACGTGCGTGCCCGCACGGCGTCGAAGAAGCTTCACCGGTTACAAAGAATTCACTCCTCGCAGGGAGGTTGCAATTATTACAAAACCGCATGACTTAAAATTTCCCACCCAGGGGAACAAATTAGTCCAATTTTCCGCGCAGGGAGACTTATGGACACTCTAACTCTGGGTCTCGTGGACCGTCTATCGATGACGAGGTGATCCGGGTGTTGCTTAGTTCGCCGTTTGTGGACTTTGGATGCCGTAATGCCTAATTAATCAATATGTAAATATATATATATATATATAAGATTATATATATCAAAAAATATATATATTATATATATTTTAACACTCTTTTTTTTCAACTTTCAAACATCTTCTCTCTCTTTTTTCAAACCTTTTTTTAATCGAATAATATATATAGATAGATATATAATATTACACATATCCCATATATATATTATATATATTTTCAGTTTTCAAACTTTTTTTTTCAACGACTTTGCCTTACTTTTCAAACTTCAGCCTCCTTTCTTTTTTTTTTCAAACCTTTTTTGACTTTCCAAACCCTGGTGGTGGCTGACCAACCCGACAGTGCGGCGGCGGAACACGGAGGGGCCGCATTGGCGGGTGTTCGGGGGTGGGCCTGGGTGCAGACGGGCGCGGGCGTCGGCTGGCAAGGCCAGTCGCGACCGGGCGCGGGCCAGGCGCGAGGCAATCGCGGAGGGGGGTGCGGCCGGCGTTGACTGGGGATGCGACGGGCGCGGGCGTCGAGGCCTCTAGGCCACGCGGCGTGCGGGCAGGCGAGTGCCTGACACGTAGTGTGCGGACGAGCGGGGGCGCCGAGGTGGGCAGGCAGCCGAGGCACTGCCCTCGCGGAGGGCGCACGCAGGCCTGGGCGCTCGCAGGGTGCGACCAGGTTCGGGTGCGAGCGCATGGGCACGTCGGGAGATTGCCCAGACAGCCACACGGCGGGCGGCTGCTCGGGCGGGCGAAGACGCGTGGCGGAACCGGCGCACACGGGCGACCGGGCTGGCGCATAGCGGGCGTTGGAGGTGCTTGGCACGGTCGACGAGGTGCGGCGGGCACGCGGTGGGTGTACTGCGGGCGCTGTCGACGAGGCTCGCGCGCCTGCTGTTCGGGATTGGAAAGAGAGAACAGAGAAACAATCGGAGAGAGAGAGAGAAACAGAAAGGGGGAGAGAAGACGATGTGTGCGCGTGAGAGAGAGAGAGAGAGAGAGAGAGAGAGAGAGAGAGAGAGAGAGAGAGAAATAGAAAGGGGGGGAGAGATTAACAGAGAGAGAGATTCACGGGAGGTTTTAATATTTTTTTTTTCTTCTCTCCTATTTTTTTTAAACTTCCTCAACCGAGATTTTGATGCTTCTCTCCTCTCTTTTTTCACTCTAGAAACCTAGAGAGAGAAATAGAGAGACGTCGGAGACGTCAGGGTCGTCGGAGACACCGTTGTTGGGCTCTGATACCAAATCTAACGTGGACGGCATCGAGAGAAGGATCGACGGTAACTCCGAAATCACGAACATGACGGATAACTTGCTACCTCGCGCAGCTCGGCCTCACGCCGGACAGTCTCACACCGAGCGACACTCAAACTCACGAGGAGAAAGAGGGAAGGGAAATGCAAGAGGGGAGAGCTCTCACACACAAAATAATCTTTCATTCAATCTTATCATATCATACGTAACACCCTTAGCCCCCTATTTATAGGGAAGGTCATAACACATATACCTTCACACTTCCACTTTTTGTACTTATGTCCTAGCCTAATAAGATAAGACCCACCCACCCACTTTTGACTTTGTAGGTTTAAATTATAATATTTTGACTCCATAAAAATAAAATACTTTGGTGGTTAAAATATAAATACCACCATAGTAAAATACACACAATACATACACACATACGTACGGATACGTACTCAGGACGCCGGGTCTTCAAGCGAGTCTCCGAGCCATAAGCTTGGTGCAGTCGGGACGGTGCGACATCGACTTTGAGTAGTGGGCCCGGTAGTGGACCCGATGTCCCCACCAGGCCCTCTGTGCCCAGTTCCAAAAGTTTCGCGCGGCGGGTGAGGCCGAGCTTGCTAGGCTTAGGGGACTAGTTGAACAGCAGGAGAGGGCTCTAGTGAAAGCTGCAGTGGATAAGGATGCCATTAGCGTTCGGGCCTAGGATGTTGAGAAGTATCTCCGGGGGATGTCTAGCTGAATGGAGGCAGTAGAGGCCCAGCTGAGGAGTCTCGAGGACATGTTTGAGGCTGCGGAGGGTAGAGCTAGGGAGGCGGAAGCGCAAGAGGAGGTGTTGAGCTCATTGCTGACCACTGTTGGCACGGAAGCTGTGGAGCATTTCCGTTCATCCTCGATTTAGTGGGATGAGTTGAATGCAGCTGCACTCAGGGTCTTCAGTCCTGCTCGTGACCTCGGTTTCCAAGAAGGATGGTCAGCCGCTCGGGAGGACATAGTCGACGATTTGGGGGTCCCTGCTTCTTCTCTACCTCCTTCACTCTAATAACATGGATTCTTCGGATCGGAATCGGAGAGCTTTCGGAGCGCTTTCGTGGGTCCTGAAATGTGTTTTACGATCCACTCATATTTTTCCCTTGTATAACTTGCAGAACCCTATGGAGAGTTAACCGTTGAGTTTTACGACTCCGGGACGCTACAAGTGCGTTGTGCTCATTCCGAGGATCGCGGAGACTATTTTTTCATATTTTTTTGAGTTTACAGATTTTCATGCACAAAATCAGATTTTAGAAAAATTACTAATTTTCCTATTTTTCTTTTTCTTCTTAGCCTCTCTCTCTCTCCTCTCTCTCTCCTCACATTCTTTCACTTTCTCTTCCTCCGTTCTCTCTCCTCTCTTCTCCTCTCCCTCGGGCGCGCGACCGGCGTGGAGCTGAGTGAGGTGGTGACGCCGTGGAGTTGACCTGAGGCGTGATGGCTTGAGTATCGGAGCGTGGCGTTGGCGCGATCCTGTTCGTGGATTCAAAGCTGACGTGGGTTGTTTGTGTGATGGTTTTCAGCATGGTGTGGCCATTTCGGCGTGTGAGATCTTCGGTGGAGGTAGGGGGACAGATGCCCTACTCTTTTCTTGCATCCTCTCGTGATTTAGAGCCGAACGGTGTAAGTTTGAGCGGATTTTGCCTTATTTGGGTGAAATGCATGTTCGGGGGTGTGAGCCGTGTTCTTCGTTCTAGGCGACGATTTGTAGTTTAAATGGTTTCATTTAAACCCCTGGCATGTTGGGATTCATTTCCCGCCAATTTTACTATATTTGGTTGAGAATCGAAGCCAGTATGAGCCCAGCTGTCCATGTGAGTCGTGTTGGATCGATTCATGGGAATCACCCGTTTCTTGTTATTTTGCGGATGCTTTGATCCCTTCCGGCTTGTGGAAGGTTGATATCGATTTTAGGGTTGTTTCCCCGTCGTTTAGACGTGATTGGGGCGTGGAAAGACCGTGTTTTGGATAGTCCCGCGGTTTTCCCGCCGGAACGGTTTGGCGATCCTACCAGACACCATTATTTGTGTTTAGTGGCCCTCTGGAGACCGCTATGCGGAGTTCCAATGTCAGTTTGGTTTAGCGGTCTCGCAACTGACCGCAAGGATGGTTTAGCGGCCCTTGGGCGACCGCTATTCGACGTTTAAGTCGGTTGTATCGTTTTAAGTCGGTTCAGGCTAGCGGTCAAGCTCCGACTGCATGGGGTCTTTGGCAGCCCTAGGACGATCGCCATTCCCAGGAAAACGGTCCTAAGTAGACTGTTAAATGGTTTTCACTATGTTAAGTCGGTTCCTAAAGACGGCCTTGCGACTGACCGCCTTCTGAAGAAACGATCAGGCAAAGGACCGCCAAAAGGATGGCTTAGGCATGGCGGACTGGCCATGACTACTAAAGCCTAGAAACGGCCTTGAGCAGACCATTTTATGTATGTGTTACCCGGTGAATAGCGGCCCTGATAAGACTGCCAATGAGGATTAGCGGCCAGGGGTAAGACCGCCATTTGTTTGGGATTTTCTTTTGTGTTGGTTTGGTTTCCGGTTAATGTGGCTTCGACCCCTTGGCTAGCCCATTGTTCCGTGGATGTCTTGGACGTCCTATGAGGGTGGTGACCCTATTATAGGGTGCCTAAGAGTGACATTATACTGAGCAGTGTTTTGTATCATTTCGAGGGTCATTATGGTTTCTGGTCAACCCGGTTGTGACCCAGTAGTTGACACGTGACCTCGTGAGTGTCTCATCTATCCTGTGAAGATCGAGACATAGTTTTGGGCACTTAGAGGTAGTGTCTTACCTCAGTTTGTGTGCCATGTGGTTCGAGAGCTTTTGGTGATCTCTCATGTTCCGTGTTTCGGGTTATGCCAAATTGTGAGTCCGTTGTACGGCTCAGAGGCCGAGGACTCAGTGTTATCATTATTGTTGTTATGGATCCGACTGTCATGTGTCGTCTTCCATAATGTGTTTCCCGTGGTTTTTGGCTTAGGGACTAGGCTGATTAACAGCGTGTTGCTGTGATATGCGATGATCTTGACTTGAGTCTTGTGACTCAAGGATCGTTGTCAACCGGTCTAGTTGACTGTCCTGAGTCTGGTAGTAGTCGTATAGTGCATGTGCTCCGTGGTACGTGTGACCGGTGCGTGCTTACCCTATCTGTACTTCGGTGTTCGCTGTTTTGAGTCTCTGTGTCTAGTGAACTTCCACTAGTCGTAGCCTGACGACACTTTCCTGTGTGTCGGCCCACCTGGGAGTGGTGACGGGGTAGTTCCCGGTAGATGATTTTTAGGCTAGTTTCTGTGGGCTCCCTTGCTTTGCGGTAGCGTCCTACTGGGGGGGAAAACTAGCTAGAGGCTTGGCTCAAGGCATTGAGCTTGTGTGTGCACACGTGGTCAGGGGCGGTTGGACGAGCATCGACGAGCGTGACCCTGACTAGTCACTCGTTATTGTAGTTCCTTGGTTCTTTGAGAGTGTCTTAGTTACTACCGTTCTAGGCGAGTGGGAGATACTTGAGGTGCAGTGTAAGACGTCAGTGGACGCATCTGGCTGTTCTTCTAGTGAGGAGGTGCTTCTGTCACTTAACACGATGACTTGTATTTTTGTGACTTGTCCGAGTAGCATGTGCTTGGCTTCACTCGAGGTTACAGGTTTTGTAGCGTACACGACGGTGAGTTTGTGTATCTCTTGTGCCTTCGACCGTGTAGGTCTTTGGTAGGCTCTTGCCTATTTTTGTAGGCTATTGCCTATTTTGGTAGGCTTTTCACGATAGGGTTTCGTGATTTGTCAATGGATCGGTAACGCCCGACTTTGTAAGATCGGGGTTCACCTTTCTGTTGCTGTTTGGAGTAGTTTAGAGGGCCAAGGTCCCTTCAGCTACCGTGTTTCCGTGGTATGGCTTTTCCTCTTTTGTTGTTTCTGCTCCGACTGTTACTGCGTTGTTTTGTGGTAGGGTTCTACGGGATCTCCACGGAGCCAGTGATACAAGGCTCACCCCTGACTTTTTAGGTGTGGCTATTCTTCCCCGTGCGTGGAGGGGCAGTGCGTGGTTCTTAGTTGCCAGCGTTGCCAGTGTCAGGCTTCCCCCGACTTGAGAGTATGTTCTCTTTCCTGTTGGACTGTACTTGTCTTTCCTTGGACTGGACTCTGTTAGTTTTAATTATTATAGAAAATATAATTCTATTTCTGCTATTTTAGCTTGGGAGGCTTCGCAGATTCCAAGTGGTATCGGGTTTACCTGGTATCCAGAGTCTAGGTCACCACAGTTGGTATCAGAGCAGAGTTCAGAGTTGTTCGGAGTTTTGCTGAGCTAGCTAAGCTTGTGTTTGTGAAGTACATGGGAATTCGAGATATCGCAGTGCTTAGAGTCCCTAAGGTCCAGTACAGTCGACAGCTGGCATAGGTTTTGTGATTGTTCATCGTTTTACTTTTTGTGTATGGTCTTGTGCATGCTATGTTGGCACTGTGCGAGATGGTTTTGCTCTTGTCAGATTCTGATGGAGCATTTTTCTTTTGTCGTGGTGTTTGTCTCGATTGTGCTGCAATTGGCAGAGTTCGCCGGTAGGCGTGAATCTGTGGTGTGGTGTTTGAGGTTTTTCCGTGGTTTGTTCAGGTGGTTGTTGGGAACTATCGTTGGTGTGATGGCCGTGCACATTCTTATGTTGTTTTGGTGGTCCCAGCTTGAGATTTTTTCAACCCCTGAGGTGTTTAAGATTGTGTGAGGTGGTCGATTAGATGCCTTGGTTGAGAGAATGCAAGGGCAAACCTTAGATTTTCCTTCCTGGTGAGCTACTGTTAGTCGAGCTTGATTCTTCTCATCTTGTCATGTGGCGTCTTTTCGAGGTAAGCTTTGGGAGTGCTGTCTCGGTGAAGCCTTTGTCCTGTTTCTACTTATGTGTGGACTGTGTTAGTTCTGAACCTGATCTGCTCTTGTTCGGCGGTGGCCTGGCTTGGGACCCAGTTCGTGTTTGGGGGCCATTGTGCACCATGTTCGGCGTGCCGTGTTTGGCGGCTGTTGTGCTGTGAAGGTTCAATGATCGTTTCAGGACATGAGGATAAGCTGAGATTAGCATTTTTTGTGCTTTGTGCTGAAGCTGGTGCTCTTCATGGTTTGCGCTATGGCGACTTGTGATCGGCTGTTAGCAGGATCGGTACTCGAGGCGTGGTATATTGCAGTTTGTGAATTGTAATGGTGCCGAGTGTGTGCTGAGATGCGGATGCCGAGTTGTTTGTGATGCATGTGTGCATGGTGTTGAGTGCGCAGCAGAAGCGTGTGGGCTTATAACCCACAGGTCGAGGATCGTTGGTTGGAAGATTCTGACCGGCCGAGAGGTTTGTTTTCTCGATCTGACATCGTCTTGGCTATGTGTGCCTTGATGTTGTTGGTTGCCGTGCCATTGCTTTAGACTTTATGTTTGTTGGTACTGGCATGTTTGAGGATTGGGGAATTTGTCGGCATACATCCTGGTTGAGTACCATTTCTTCTTCTATATTTCCTTGGGAGTTGTGCTCTCGGGACGGATCATGGTCCTAGAGATGTGTTCTCCGAGATTCTTGTTGTTGTGGGTCCTTGTTGGTAAGCTGCGAGC
The DNA here is from genome assembly GCA_022559845.1 of Amorphophallus konjac. NCBI lineage: Eukaryota > Viridiplantae > Streptophyta > Magnoliopsida > Alismatales > Araceae > Amorphophallus > Amorphophallus konjac. The sequence goes on along the minus strand of JAHNEJ010002497.1, from coordinate 20,261 downwards.
GGCTAGTGTATTTTTAGTTGTGTGTTCAGCTATAATTGTACCTTGATGTGACCCAGCTTGTGGTTGTGTCCTGTGGTTCTGTGTTGAGAATGGAGTCGGGATTCTGCAGGTGTTGTTATTTGGTGGTTTCAGGTTATGGTTGTGTTTAGCTTGGGAGGAGTTCCCTGTGAGTCAGATTTGGCATTACGTGGACCGAGGTCTTGTCGGTTGGTTTTGCTGTACTCTTTTGTCGTGGTAGAGTTGGCATGCGACTCGAATCAATTGTAATGTCTGAGTGAGGACCGACTTGATTGTGCTCATGGTCCAATGCTATCATTGGTGTTCTGCATGCCAGTTTCGTTGTTATTCTTGGCGCGGAAGTCGATGGTTGGAGTAGTCAGCTGAGAGGACTGTGTTTCCTTGTTTAAGCTGATGCTTGTTGTGTCTGCCGAGTGTGTTTTATCGGTAGCTGTTTCATGGCATGGGTCGTGTCTCCTTTCCCTGTGAGACGATAGCGATGATGCCCTGTTTCGGAGGTGTCAAACTTGTGTTCCTCTGTGTGCCATGCTCGTTCTGTTGATCAGTGTACCTTGAGATCCGGAGCGTGTGCCTGTGATTGTGGTCTGGCAGTGTCGCTCTGAATTATGTTTTTTGAGAATTGTGTTATCGTGTTTTACGTTTGAGGTTTGGCTGATGCTTGGAGAGCGTGGCCAGTGTTTGGGTTTGTTCTTCCCTTGTTCCCTTGTTAGCTCCTTGAATTTTGAGAACAAAATTCCTTAAAGGGGGGAGGACTATAATATCCTTGATTTTTCATATCGGAATCGGAGAGCTTTCGGAGCGCTTTAGTGGGTCCTGAAACGTGTTTTACGATCCACTCAAATTTTTCCCTTGTATAACTTGCGGAACCCTGTGGAGAGTAAACCATTAAATTTTGTGACTTCGAGACGCTACAGGTGCGTTGTACTCGTTTCGAGGATCGCGAAGATTATTTTTCTATATTTTTCTGAGTTTACGGATTTTTGTGCAGAAAATCAGATTTTTAGGAAAATTACTAATTTTCCTATTTTCCTTTTTCTTCTTAACCCTTCTCTCTCCTCTCTCTCTCCTCACGTTCTCTCCCTCCGTTCTCTTCTCCTCTCCCTCGGGCGCACGACCGGCGTGGAGCTGGGTGAGGTGGTGACGGCGTGGAGCTGACCTGAGGCGTGATGACGCGAGTGTCGGAGCGTGGCGTTGGCACAATCCTGTTCGTGGATTCAAAGCTGACGTGGGTTGTTCGTGTGATGGTTTTCTGCATGGTGTGGCCGTTTCGGTGTGTGAGATCTTCGGTGGAGGTAGGGGGATAGATGCCTTACTCTTTTCCTGCATCCTCTTGCGATTTGGAGCTGAACGGTGTGAGTTTGAGTGGGTTTTGCCATGTTTGGGTGAAATGCATGTTCGGGGGGTGTGAGTCGTGTTCACCATTCCAGGAGACGATTTGTAGTTTAAATGTTTTCATTTAAAACCCCTAGGATGTTGGGATTCATTTCCCGCCAGTTTTACTGTATTTGGTTGAGAATCAGAGCCGGTATGAGCCCGGCTGTCCATGTGAGTCATGTTGGGTCGATTCATGGGAATCGCCTGTTTCTTGTTGTTTTGCAGATGGTTTGATCCCTTCCAGCTTGTGGAAGGTTGATATCAACGTTAGGGTTTTTTCCCCGTCGTTTAGATGCGATTGGGGCGTGAAAAGACCGAGTTTTGGGTAGTCCCGCAGTTTTCCCGTCGAAACGGTTTAGCGGTCCTACCAGAGATCGTTATTTATGTTTAGCGGCGCTCTGGAGACTGCTAGGCGGAGTTCCAGTGTCGGTTTGGTTTAGCGGTCTCGCGACCGACTGCAAGGATGGTTTAGCGACCCTTGGGCGACCGCTATTCGACGTTTAAGTCGGTTATATCGTTTTAAGTCAGTTCGGGCTAGCTGTCTAGCTCCGACCGCATGGGGTCTTTGGCAGCCCTGGGGCGACCGCCATTCCCTGGAAAACGGTCCTAGGTAGACCGTTAAATGGTTTTCACTGTGTTAAGTCGGTTCCTAATGACGGCCTTGCGACTGACCACCTTCTGAAGAAACGGTCAGGCAAAGGACCGCCAAAAGGATGGCTTAGGTATGGCGGTCTAGCCATGACCGCTAAAGCCTAGAAATGGCCTTAAGCAGACCATTTTATGTCTGTGTTACCCTGTGAATAGCGGCCATGATAAGACCGCCAATGAGGATTAGCGGCCAGGGGTAAGACCGCCATTTGTTTGGGATTTTCTTTTGTGTTGGTTTAGTTTCCGGTTAATGTGGCTTCAACCCCTCGGTTAGCCCATTGTTCCGTGGATGTTGTTGACACCCGTTTTAGCCCACAAGTTACGTCATTTCTCTTATTCATCATTTTTGATGTCCCGAATTATCCATTATTTTGGAGTCTTCCTTGAATGGATTTTGAGCTCATTTTTATCATTCCCTAGCCTTTGGACTTCACAGATCATGATTTCTTAGAGCCCTAGAGCTTATCTTATCAACTTCCGGCTTCCAAGTCAGCTTACGGCCCATTTAGGCTGGCTTCCATCAAGCATTCTTCCCCTTTCGCTGCACAGTCTTAAAAATGGTTCTTTTTTATCTCCTTTTGTTCCTCTATTCAAAAAGTTATCTTCACCAAAGTTGTTCGTCTTTCAAAGATCTACAATTTCTTCTTCTACGCCATTGGCCAGTTCTACGTCGATTTCAAGTTATTCACTTTTTTCCAACGTGCTGTGCTGTTCACCTGTGTCCTAGAATTCTTCCTCCATGTTCTAGCCCCATTTTCTCTCTCTTCCACACATCTTTTCATCTTGCTCTCTTCTTACAAGTTGTTCATCTTTCCGTTATCTACAATTTCTCTTTCGACCACTTTTGCTAATTCTGCACTATTTTTGAGATATACTTCAATTTCCAAAATCACGCGCAGTCTACCCAAAATCTTCCTCCAGCAGTCAAGCGGTCTATTAATAGACCGCTAGGCCCCAAGAAATGGTCCTACATTAGACCATTTTTCCCAAACTTGTCTGAAATCATCCCGTTCGATCCCTGGAGCCTTACGGTCACCCCCTAGAACGTTTGCCATCCCCTAGCGGCCCTACGATAGACCGCTAAGGCCGGCCGAGAGTCCAGCTCGTGCTAGACTCTATCTCCAAAACCTAATAAATGGGGGCTTCTTCAAACGGCCATATCTTCTATAATATATCGCTAAATTGATCCCCGTTTATTTCTATCTCTTGCCCTTTATATTATCTTGAGTTTGGTTCATAGCGCCCCAATTTTCATTGGCTATATTTCTCAGAATCTTAGTCGAAAGATTGGGATTTAGGTGTCCTCGTACAAGTCAAACTCTATTTTTCAGTGCGACATGGCCTCCTTCCAAGAGTCATATCTTCTAGAATCCTCATCCAAATCGAGTCCCATTTGTTCCTATCTCTTGTCCTTAGTATTATCTCACATTTGATCAATAGAACTCTATTTATCTTGTGCTATATCTCCGGAAATCATGAGTGGAAGTTGGGGCTTTCTCTAAAAAAACTATATAAACTGCCCAGTTCGCAGTGGCGACGGGGGGCTCTTTCTTGGTTCGGGGCGAAGTCATGCTGCACCGCGACTCAATCCTTTGACCCTGGCTTGAAGAGGGAAGTATTGGCTTTCCATTGCATCCTTTTGGAGTTGATTTCGTGGTCTATACTCTTAGTTCTCCTCCTCTCAAAATCACAAATCATCACAAAAGACTATTTTTTTGCTACACATGCATTTTTCCCCATTTTGCATCATCATTTGATGTGTCCCCTGTGGTTCTGGAGTTTTGATGATGACAGATACTATGCCTCATTATGTTTACATCCTTGATGATATAATCCTGTTTCATTATGAGAAACTGTCAGAACATGTTTAAGGATGACTCACATGTCATGAAGTTAACCCAAGTCAAAGTCAAATCATGACAGGTAAGGTTAATGCTCAGATCAGGTAATGCTCTGTTAGTTCTCCTGCATACATTCAGTTCATATCTGCTATATGCATTCACTTCATCGGTCCATGTTCATTGTGCCTGAAAGTCTGTACATTCTCCGGTGTTTCATTGCATCAGTCATACAATCTGCACCCTTCATTCATGCCATAGTCTATACATTGCCTTGCCTCTCCATGCATATGCAAGTCTATACATCAGTCAGCATAGTCTAGATAGAAGTGGGTCAACCCCCCTTCCAGATGGGTCGACCCCCCAGATTCGCAAGTCTGTACATTGCCCTCATGCATACACAAGCATCATGTTTGCATTTAAGTCTGTACAGCACACACACACCCAAGTCTACACATCATTGTTGTATGCATGCTTAGTCCATACACTTGTTGACAGCAAGTATATACATTGTCACCTGCATGCATTACTTCAAGTCTATACAGCCTGCCTTCATGGTATTGCAAGTCTATACATTGTGCGTGGTTCAAAACAAGTCTGCAGAGTGTCTGTCGCATGTCACTCATTCAGAGTCTATACATCAGTCAGCATTGCCTGTTGCATTGTTCATCAAGTCTAGACATTGTGCATTCCTTCATATCAAGTCTAGACATTGCATGCCACAAGTCTGCACATCCTGTTTGCACTAAGTCTGTACACTGTCTGTGCTTTCACGTGTCTGGTTGCATGAGTCATTGAAGTCTATACATCGCTTGGCACTCACCAAGTCTGTACATCGCCCAGTCGTGTGAACATTGCACTGCAAGTCTATACATCGTCCTGGGGCTTGCCAAGTCTGTACATCGCATTTGACGAAGGCATTGGAAGTCTATACATTGATTCACTGTTCATGCATTCATCGAACAGGTCTATACATTCATGGCATATGTGCAACGTTTGTTCTGCAAGTCTATACATTGATTCACTGTTCATGCCTTCACTCAAAGCCTGTACAGCCATTCCTTGAGATCAAGTCCATACATTACACTGTAGCTTGCTTAGGTGAAGTCTGTACATCCACCGCTGAACCTTCCAAGTCTATACACTGTCCTGTTGCTTTCAAGCCATTCATCAAGTCTATACATTCCCAGTCTTTACCTACGTTCATAACCCCAAGTCTATACATTGGTAAAGTCTGCACATTGTGCTTTGAAGCTGCATCAAGTCTAGACATTGTCCTGTAGCTAGCACGAAGCCAAGTCTATACATTGTCTCGTTCACATGCTTCAAAGTCTATACATCGTGGGCTTCGAGTCTTCAAAGTCTATACATTGCCTTTGGGCATCAAAGTCTATACATTGGCAGCTGAACTGTACAAGTCTATACATTGCCTTTGGGCATCAAAGTCTATACATCGCTTGCATCGTTAAGTCTATACTTTGTCGCTTGCATCATGAAGTCTATACATTGACTGCCTGCCCTGCACACACCAAGTCCATACAATGCATCAAGTCTATACAACAAAGTCTGTATAGTGTCTCATATTGGCAAAGTCTGTACATCGTTTGGCCTGTGCATGCTTCGTCTTCTAAAGTCTATACATCCGTCACACTCCAGCGTTTGCATCAAAGTCTATACAGCCTGTGTCTGCATCAGTTCATAAGTCTACACATTGTAGCATGCTCGAACAAACAGAGACTGTACACACTTCAGCACTTAAAGTCTGAACATCTTTCAAGTTAAAGTCTATACACTGAGGTCGCATGAAGGCACTCAAGTCTACACATTCTCACACTGTACATACTTGCCTATATGCAGCATTCATGTCTATACACGCTTTGTTAAAAGCCTTAACCAAGTCTATACATCCATCTGATACTCTCTTATGACTGTGTCACAGGTACACACTTCGAGAAGAAAGATGGCTGGGCACGTGATCCGAGGTTGGCACCTTGCACGTGATTCGAGGACAAGAGGGCACAAGCCCTACACACGCCCTAGCTGCGACTGGTATAAATATAGAGCTTCTTCCACATGAAGAAGACTGATCAAGATCAAGCAAGAGTGATCGAAGGAGAGGCAGAGAGCAGAAAAAGGCAGAAGAAGAAAAAGGAGAGAGCAGCAGCAGAGAGGCTGAAAGCAGAAGAAGAAAAAGAAAAAGAGATTGAGATCGAGAGTCAAGAAGAAGAAGAATAGTGTGAGCCTGATACTGAGAAGAAGAAGACAGAGAGAGAGAGAGAGTTCATGGAGAAGAAGAAAGAAGCCTTCATTGAAGATTCATCTGTCTGGCTTTGGATCAAATCCAAACCAGTTTTGCTCCTGCGAGAGCTACTTTGTGTGTCTCATTTCCAGCTTTACGTTGCTGTGTTTTTCCCTGTGTTTGTTTTTATTTTGTTCCTTCCATATATTCACCTTGTTCTTCCGATTCCCTTGTTTGGGATCGGGGTTCCTCCTGTGGTCTCAGGAGAAGGGAGACTTGTTCTCCGGTTTGCTAGTGACTGGGTAGTCTCTAGTGCTTCCCTCTGGTGTGGAGGAAGAGAGGTTCGTGACCTCTGGTTTGCAAGTGGCTGGGAGTCACTTGTGGGTTTCCCTCCGGGTTGGAGGAAGGGAGATTCGTCTCCGATTCTGGTCTTGTGGGTTGCAAGTCCAGGTGTTCCCTCCTGGTCTGGAGGAAGAGAGACTTCGGTCTCTGGTTTGCTAGTGACTGGGTGTCACTAGTGGTTCCCTCCGGTTGGGAGGAAGAGGGGAGGTTGTTCCCCTGGTCAAGCTGTTTGGCAGCACTTGTTGCAGACTGAGTCTGCGGTTCTAGCTTGTGCTAGTGGAAGCCTCACTCCGGTTTGGAGTGAGGGGTGGACGTAGGTCTGTGGACCGAACCACCTAAAAAATCTACCGTGCAGTGGTTGTTTGATTTGTGCGTTTGCTCCTTGTCTTCTATCTACTTCATAGGTTGTATGAACATTCTTGTTTCTATCTGCAGTGACCTTGAGCATTACATATTTTGCTAAGTGAGTTTGGTTTGCATTGTTCTGTCTTCGGCATTAGACTTCATCAGGTTCCACTAGTATAGTTAGCAGTTCATCTGGTCGATCAAATGTTTAATTGAGCTCTATAGTTTTTATTCCGCAATTGTATCTAGCAGCAGGCTTATTGTTTTTAATTTGGGCAATATTTTTGAAGGGGATACATTCACCCCCCCTCTGTATCGATCGCACCGTCCCAACAATTGGTATCAGAGCGGGTTGTCTGCATAGAAGGTCCAGCGACCTGTACATTCGATCATGCTGTCTTGGTGCTTTCTAGCTTTTGGTGCTTCATTATTCCTGTTGCATTTATCTGATCAGTTTTCATGGGTGATCCACCGGTTTTCAACAGTTCTAATTTTAATGTGTGGTTTGTCAGTCTGCGCAATTATGTTGATGCAGTTAATCCTGATCTGTGGAAGTTAATTTCACAAGGTCCTCACACATTACCAAAGAAAGTGTCCAAATGGACCAACAGTCACAGATCAAAGGATGGAGAAAATCAGAAAGCCTTCAATCTAATGAAAGAAGCCACTGACAGAGCCTTACACTCCTGTCTTTATGATTGTAGGTCTGCTAAGGACATTCTGGATGTGCTGAAGTGAGCTCACAGGATAAATGAAGACAGCTGCATGATGGCTAACAGAAGTAATCAAAGTGGCAGCAAAAATGAAGAAGAGGATGATGATGAGGTAAACATCTTCGAGAATTTTTCTTTAGATGATTGGCAGGGTGCATATGGTGAGTTACTTGAGTCACATGAGATGCTAAGAAAATAATATAAAAAATTGAAAAAGAAAATTGATCTGAATAGCTCAGAGTCCTCATGTGAAAATTGCTTAAAACAGAAACAGTCCTATGATGCATGCTTGTCTGAAGTCCAAGTGCTTAAGAAATAAATTGGCTTAGTTAAAGAAGAAAATCAAGAACTTGTATGTGAAATTTCTGAACTAAAAGGAAAACTTAGCTCGATTGAGGATGATCAGGTTCATGTTAATAATTTAGTTCAGAATGAAAAACTGTTGAAAGAATTTGATTTTGTTAGCGTTGAATTGGATGTTCTAAAATCTGAAAATGAATGTCTTAGGAAACAATGTGAAAAACTCCAGGTTCAAACAATATGTTCTGGTAAATCTGCATGCAATGAGTGTCCATTTCTCAAGGAAATAAATGAAAATCTTCACTCAAATTTAGAATGGCAGAAGGAGTTTATTGTTTCCCTAAAGAAAGAAAACAAAGATCTGTTAAACAAGATTCTGGAGCTTGAACAGATAGAGGAAGAGCTGAATGATAAAATGAGCTCAATGAAAATTGATAAAGGCTCTGTTGAAGAAATTGAAAATCTGAAATCAAAAAATGACAAACTAACCAAAGAGGTTGAAGGATTGAAGCAGTTGAACACTACTATGTCAGAGAAACTTCTTCTCTTAGAAAAAGGAAAATCTGTTTACATTGAAGAATCTGAAAAATTGAGAAATCTGGAACAAGAAATTGAGGAATGTAAAATTGCAAACAAGGTGCTAAGCGAATGTGTAAATTGCAATGAACAAGAGATTGCCAGTTATGAAATACACATCGTTTCTTTGAAAAATGAAATTGAAGATTTGAATAATTCCTTGTCAAAATTTGTGGACGGAAAAGATAATCTGGACAAGATTCTAGGAACTAAGGTTAATTTTCAGAAGGAATGGTTGGGCTATAACCCCTCAAACAAGAAGAGTTTTCAAAACAAAGTTCAAACTTCCTTTGTGTCCAGCTCAACTTCTCACAGCCCTCAGAACCTTCATGGTTATCAGTCATCTGCTCAAAAGAAAACAATAGAAAAATAGAAAGAAAAGAATCAACATGTTTCTCTTCCCACTCTGCATGATTCACCCACACACTCACATGCATCTAAAAAGAAAATGATTTGTCATTACTGTCACAAGTTTGGCCATCTGATGCATGAGTGTAGATTAATGGAACTGGATGATTTGAATGCCAGGAAATCTCATGATAAAAATTCTTCATCTCAGAAAAAGAAAATAGAATGTTCTCACTGTAACAAATTAGGACACACGATTGCACAATGCTGGTTTGCAAGTGGTAAGAAAACATTTCATTCATATCATGCTAAATTCCCTGCAAGCCAGCATGGTTTTAATAAGAACAAATTTGTTCCTGTAAACCAGCACATCACTTGCTATAACTGTAACAAATTTGGTCACAAGGCCACCGAATGCTGGTCAGGCTCTTTCAGAAGAAATCCAATTAGCTGCTCTCAATGTGGAAAGCATGGCCATACAGTCAAGGACTGTTGGCATCTTCAAGATAGGCGGGCAAATTTCAAATATGCTAGACATCCTTCTAAGGAAAACATGTTTGGTAAGATTAACAGGAACAACTTCCATAATAAAAATAGAAACCAGTATGCACCTGCACAAAAATTCCATGCTAATAATTGTGTGCATAATAATAAATCAAAGCATGTTGCTTCCTGTTATTATTGTGGGCAGTTTGGGCACTCCATGAGTGACTGTTGTTTAATGAAATCTGATGATTTACATGCCCAAAGATTATGGAAAGCACCTATCAGAGGTGTTACTAATAATGTAGGACCCAAGAAGTCTTGGGTACCTAGAAACACAAAATGAGATCTGTGCTTTGTAGGTATGCCTTGGGGATGAGGAATAAAAGGGGGTCAAATAAACCAAGGCATCCAAAGTTTGGTAAAACCCCAACTCTGCTGTTTAAATGCTTGTTCACCTGAATTTTTTCTTTTAGCTGAACATCATGCTTAATATGTCAATTAAGATCTCATGCATACATGTCCATAACTGCATCTGCCATTTGCATTTTTTTTCTGATCATGCACTGGTGCATACATGAGTTTAAAGGTTGTCTGCATTTGATGCATACATATGCCAATTGCAGTTGTTTGATATTTGTTAAAATGCATAATCACTGAAAATAAATTACATTCTGAAAAATCTGAAAAGGTGAATTGAATAAATCTATTACTTGGATGATGTCTCATGATTAAAATGTTCATCTGCACATTTGACATGCACATGCATTCACAATCGCATATAAGTAGCATATTGTCAGCTTAAGATGCATACAGAACTGCATCTGCATTGGATTGACATGCATGACTCTTGGTATATAAAAAGTGAGATACTAAAGGGCAGATGAATTCTGTCTGGAAGTGCTTGCTATGTGTGAGGTGATCTTTAGACCAAGTCCTCCGCCTGGTACCATAGGTCAGAGTTGCATACATTTAAGAATGCTAGATCATGCATACATTTAGGGGGAGCATTATTCATATTCTATCAACTGAACTTCCCATCTTCAGATTGAACTGCTATCTTGCTTAAATCCCTGTGATGAATGTGTAATGCAACACACCTGCTTCAACTGTTATCAGCCACTTTCACTCAACCTATCCATTGGTATCTGTTGAATTGGCTGTTCTTTAAAATGTTTCGGCCTTCCCTGAAAATTCAGAAAGATTTCTTTGTGCATATCCTGATCATAAATCTGAAAACAACTTAAAGAGGAATCTTCTATTATATAGGACTATGAATGTCTGACTCTTTCAGCCGGTTGATGTTTCATGTATGTCTTGTGTTTGCTTATGAACATATCTTGAAAATATCTGAGTTAGTCTTAATAAACTTTAACCAACATTTTCATGTTGTGTCTTTTAAACTCTTCTGAATTCTGAAAATTCTGAGATCATGATACTCCTTGTTTGATATGTATGAAATTAGTATTGTTTTAAACATCTGAGAATATAGAACATGTCCAAGGGTAAATCTTGTCAGAGCAATGACTTTGGTCACTGAGAAACCATGTCCAAAGGACTGTGTCATGAGGTGTCATAGTTAACTCTGCTTAAGAATGATTGATAATCTGGCAGAGCAATGGCATGCACACTGAGAAATACATCTCACTCATCAAAGAAATGATTTGTAGTGTGTCATGAAGTGTAAATACAATCTCTGTTCCTATGAAGCATGACAGTTAGTCCTTCTAAGTGCTTAGGGATACGGGCGTCTAAACAACGTGTATCCTCTAGTTACAAGTGTGTACTAAACTCAAGTGCTCATGAAGAATGTTATAAAAATTATTGCTGATCTAGTTTATCATTTGAAAAAGTGTGCAAAAGAAATATTCTATTGGAACCCTTGACAGAAACAAATGTTTTCTTATGTGTTTAACTTCATTACTATTGATTGCATCTCTTAAAGGAATCTTTGAAATTGAGTGAGTAAGAAAGAAGAAGATCAAACAAGACTTTCAATATGAAAGCTAGGTTCACTTTTATTAAAACTAATTTCAGATATGAGAACAGAATGCTAATGAACAAGCCTTGCATACATCATATTCTGATCTGACTTGTCAATGAAGATCATTCATAAATCTCTATAATAGAAGAGTCTGAAATACCTGTTTAATCAGATTTATGAAATTGATATCCCATTGAAAACCTTTCTCATTCATTCCGAGTGCTTTCTTTCTCACAATGGACTCCATTACTTCAGACCTGACTGTTGACTTCTTTCTGTCCTGAGCTTCATTCCAATCATTGTCCATCTGAGGGGGAGAAGTCTTGCATGTCCATGTGGTTCAATGTTCATTCAGGAGAGTATCTTGTCAGGGGGAGTTTTTGATGACTGTAACTCACAGCATTGCATAATAGCTCCTTCAACAGTCAATGAACATTCCATTCTTTTTGATGTTGTCAAAGGGGGAGAACTTTTGTGAGTCATCATTTGCATCAATCAACACTTGAATCACATGGTGTTTTACAATGCTCACTTCTGACTGAGCTTTTCTGTGGTGCATGTTCATGAACTCGGTCATATCTGTGGTGCATGTTATATGGTATTTCATGAAGAATCTATTGCAATGACTCATAATATTGCCATCATCAAAAAGGGGGAGATTGATGTGTCCCCTGTGGTTCTGGAGTTTTGATGATGACAGATATTATGCCTAATTATGTTTACATCCTTGATGATATAATCCTATTTCATTATGAGAAACTGTCAGAACAGGTTTAAGGATGACTCACAGGTCATGAAGTTAACCCAAGTCAAAGTCAAATCATGATAGGTAAGGTTAATGCTCAGATCAAGTAATGCTCTGTTAGTTCTCCTGCATACATTCAGTTCATATCTGCTATATGCATTCACTTCATCAGTCCATATTCATTGTGCCTGAAAGTCTATACATTCTCTGGTGTTTCATTGTATCAGTCATACAGTCTGCACTCTTCATTCATGCCATAGTCTATACATTGCCTTACCTCTCCATGCATATGCAAGTCTATACATCAGTCAGCATAGTCTAGACAGAAGTGGGTCGACCCCCCTTCCAGATGGGTCGACCCCCCAGATTCGCAAGTCTTTACATTGCCCTCATGCATACACAAGCATCATGTTTGCATTTAAGTCTGTACAGCACACACACACCCAAGTCTACACATCATTGTTGTATGCATGCTTAGTCCATACACATGTATACAGCAAGTATATACATTGTCACCTACATGCATTACTTCAAGTCTATACTGCCTGCCTTCATGGTATTGCAAGTCTATACATTGTGCGTGGTTCACAACAAGTATGCACAGTGTCTGCCGCATGTCACTCATTCAAAGTCTATACATCAGTCAGCATTGCCTGTTGCATTGTTCATCAAGTCTAGACATTGTGCATTCCTTCATATCAAGTCTAGACATTGCATGCCACAAGTCTGCACATCCTGTTTGCACTAAGTCTGTACACTATCTGTGCTTTCACGTGTCTGGTTGCATGAGTCATTGAAGTCTGTACATCGCTTGGCGCTCACCAAGTCTGTACATCGCCCAGTCGTGTGAACATTGCACTGCAAGTCTATACATCGGCCTGGGGCTTGCCAAGTCTGTACATCGCATTTGACGAAGGCATTGGAAGTCTATACATTGATTCACTGTTCATGCATTCATCGAACAGGTCTATACATTCATGGCATATGTGCAACGTTTGTTCTGCAAGTCTATACATTGATTCACTGTTCATGCCTTCACTCAAAGTCTGTACAGCCATTCCTTGAGATCAAGTCCATACATTGCACTGTAGCTTGCTTAGGTGAAGTCTGTACATCCACCGCTGAACCTTCCAAGTCTATACACTGTCCTGTTACTTTCAAGCCATTCATCAAGTCTATACATTCCCAGTCTTTACCTACGTTCATAACCCCAAGTCTATACATTGGTAAAGTCTGCACATTGTGCTTTGAAGCTGCATCAAGTCTAGACATTGTCCTGTAGCTAGCACGAAGCCAAGTCTATACATTGTCTCATTCACATGCTTCAAAGTCTATACATCGTGGGCTTCGAGTCTTCAAAGTCTATACATTACCTTTGGGCATCAAAGTCTATACATTGGCAGCTGAACTGTACAAGTCTATACATTGCCTTTGGGCATCAAAGTCTATACATCGCTTGCATCGTTAAGTCTATACTTTGTCGCTTGCATCATGAAGTCTATACATTGACTGCCTGCCCTGTACACACCAAGTCCATACAATGCATCAAGTCTATACAACAAAGTCTGTACAGTGTCTCATATTGGCAAAGTTTGTACATCGTTTGGCCTGTGCATGCTTCGTCTTCTAAAGTCTATACATCCGTCACACTCCAGCCTTTGCATCAAAGTATATACAGCATGTGTCTGCATCAGTTCATAAGTCTACACATTGTAGCATGCTCGAACAAACAGAGACTGTACACACTTCAGCACTTAAAGTCTGAACATCTTTCAAGTTAAAGTCTATACACTGAGGTCGCATGAAGGCACTCAAGTCTACACATTCTCACACTGTACATACTTGCCTATATGCAGCATTCATGTCTATACACGCTTTGTTAAAAGCCTTAACCAAGTCAATACATCCATCTGATACTCTCTTATGACTGTGTCACAGGTACACACTTCGAGAAGAAAGATGGCTGGGCACGTGATCTGTGGTTGGCACCTGGCACGTGATTCAAGGACAAGAGGGCACAAGCCCTACACACACCCTAGCTGCGGCTGGTATAAATATAGAGCTTCTTCCACATGAAGAAGACTGATCAAGATCAAGCAAGAGTGATCGAAGGAGAGGCAGAGAGTAGAAAAAGGCAGAAGAAGAAATAGGAGAGAGCAACAGCAGAGAGGCTAAAAGCAGAAGAAGAAAAAGAAAAAGAAAAAGAGATTGAGATCAAGAGTGAAGAAGAAGAAGAATAGTGTGAGCCTGATACTGAGAAGAAGAAGAGAGAGATAGAGAGTTCGTGGAGAAGAAGAAAGAAGCCTTCATTGAAGATTCGTCTGTCTAGCTTTGGATCAAATCCAAACCAATTTTGCCCCAGCGAGAGCTACTTTGTGTGTCTCATTTCCAGCTTTACGTTGCTGTGTTTTTCCCTGTGTTTGTTTTTATTTTGTTCCTTCCATCTATTCACCTTGTTCTTCCGATTCCCTTGTTTGGGATCGGGGTTCCTCCTGTGGTCTCAGGAGAAGGGAGACTTGTTCTCCGGTTTGCTAGTGACTGGGTAGTCTCTAGTAGTTCCCTCTGGTGTGGAGGAAGAGAGGTCCGTGACCTCTGGTTTGCAAGTGGCTGGGAGTCACTTGTGGGTTTCCCTCCAGGTTGGAGGAAGGGAGATTCGTCTCCGGTTCTGGTCTTGTGGGTTGCAAGTCCAGGTGTTCCCTCCTGGTCTGGAGGAAGAGAGACTTCAGTCTCTGGTTTGCTAGTGACTGGGTGTCACTAGTGGTTCCCTCCGGTTGGGAGGAAGAGGGGAGGTTGTTCCCCTGGTCAAGCGGTTTGGCAGCACTTGTTGCAGACTGAGTCTGCGGTTCTAGCTTGTGCTAGTGGAAGCCTCACTCCGGTTTGGAGTGAGGGGTGGACGTAGGTCTGTGGACCGAACCACCTAAAAAATCTACCGTGCAGTGGTTGTTTGATTTGTGCGTTTGCTCCTTGTCTTCTATCTACTTCACATGTTGTATGAACATTCTTGTTTCTATCTGCAGTGACCTTGAGCATTACATATTTTGCTAAGTGAGTTTGGTTTGCATTGTTCTGTCTTCGGCATTAGACTTCATCAGGTTCCACTAGTATAGTTAGCAGTTCATCTGGTCAATCAAATGTTTAATTGAGCTCTATAATTCTTATTCCGCAATTGTATCTAGCAGCATGCTTATTATTTTTAATTTGGGCAATATTTTTGAAGGGGATACATTCACCCCCCCCCCCTCTGTATCGATCGCACCGTCCCAACATCATTTTCTCCCTATTCTCTCCATCAAATTTCGTGATTTCAAATCCTATACATGCACAACACACACACCTATTATTTCCACCCTTCCACAGGGGTTAAAAACCTCCCCCCAGTGAGTTTGCCCTCAATTTCTACCCTTACTTTATCACTACGGGATTGAGGCTACACATGCATATTCTAATGGGTTTTTATCCTTATTTTGGCGTTGTTTTGTAGGAGAAACATGAATGAACGTGAGGCCTTCTTCATCTAGCCGGCTGGAAGGAGAAGAGGTTCGATTCCATAAGTTCCCCGCGTCCCGTTGCTTACACACGATCAAGTCTTCATCTTTCCAAGGTACATGGCGCCGTTCCTTTCATCTCTTCATCCCTTCGACGTTGTTGCAACTTTGGTGGCGATCACGGTACGTTTCCATATCTATTTGCCCCCGTTTTGTTCATACTTTCATGTCGGTTCATGCTTATTCATGTTCATAGACACATAGTTAGTTGAAGGGGGTGGGTAGAATTATTAAACAATCTATAATTTTTTGGCGATCACGGTGGGACCCCTAGTGCCCATCACGTTTATTCATACCTTTTTGCAAGTTGGGTGTTGGTTTGTGCATGTTTAGATAACTTTTCCTTCATTTTCCCACTGTTCTGGGTATTTTCGGGTCTGTCCGGGCCTAGCGGTGGCCTCTAGGGTCGCTTGGAGAGCCTAATGATCATCACTGGACTGCTTGGGGCTCTCTGGTTGCCTGGCAGTCTTATGTTAGACAGCAAGGGGTCAAGAAATGGTCGTTTGGTAGACCACTTTCGGATTCTGGCAGGTCTGCGCGCAGTGCTCATGGGGCCATGTTCGTCGGGGCATAACTTTTGATCTTGGAGTCCGATTGCACTAATTTTTGTTCCATTGGATAGCTCTTTGTATTATCTTTCCATCCATATATTACTTGCATTATTTGGGTCACATTTGCATATTCTAATATTGTCCAACTTTTTGAGTTTTCTGTATAAGTTCTGCAGGCAGGTGCAGGGACAGGTTCACATGTACATCTTTGCTCAGAGATTTGACAGCCTTCTCGACATCTGATTGCACTGATTTTTGTTCCATTGGATAGTCCTTTGTATTATCTTTCCATCCATAGATTATTTGCATCATTTGGGTCTCATTTGCTTAGTTAAAAATTGTCATCATTTTAGCATTTTATCCATAAAATCTGCATGTGGTCTACGCACAGGTTCACGGGAGCAACTTTCTTGGATGATTTGATTGACCTACCGAGGTCTGATTGCTCTGTTGTTGGTCCCGCTGGGTAGACCTTTGTATTATCTTTCCATCCGTATACTATTTATCTTATTTGGATCATGTTTGCATAGTTTAATTTTATCTTGATTTTCTAGTTTTAGGCTAGAAATTGCATGCACTCCAGTGCACATAGGGTCATACATTGCATATCTTAGTTGCATTTCCTATCTTGGTAAGTGATCCTCTCGCTCCCATATTCCTTGGAGTCGACTAGGTGATCTTATCCAGGACCTCCATAAGTCCCCGCGAGCCGTGGATTCTCACACAGACGCCGGGCCGGTTGTACCTTTCCACCCCTTAGGCTTGCATTTTACATACGTGTGAGAGAATTAACCTTAGTCAACTCAAAGTTTAGACCTTATTCCCATAGGATTCCTATCTTGAGGGAATTATTTTTAATTTAAAATTATTAAAAGGTATATTAAAACCCCTAAAATATTTCCCATCATATCAACTTGTTTGACTTGGGTTAAAACTCTCACATTACATTGATTGTGTTGTTTGGGCTTGTCCAAGTCCATTAGTGGTGTTTTGTGTTGCATTCGCATATTCTTTGTTGTTAGGCCCATTCAGCTTAGCCCATTTTGTGTGTCCATTGTCCAATCCCGTTCTCCATTCGTCTTTGCGTTAGTGGGTCAGTCCCCTCTTGTTCTCGAGCCCATTAAGCCATTGTTTCTCCACTTGTATTTTCCCTTGATATCCTTGTATTAAGTCTCCATTTACTCTCATGGAGCATCATTCCAACCCTTTGTATCATCCTTTTCCCCAATTTTCTTCCAATTCTCGCGTGGAATCCTCTTCCCACGTAGGCTCATCTTCCCGTGGTCCCTCTGACCCGTTTGAGGAACATGCTAATCTCATGGCCCATCTTTCAAGCCTTGTTCGCCAAATGGACCCGGCCCAGGCCCAACGTCTCATTGCATCTCATCCTAATGGGTCTTCTTCTCATAATGGGCCCTTCTCCCTTCATGGGCCTTTTCCTTCTCCTTCATATGCTGCTGGCCCAATTTCTAATGGGCCTTATTCTCTTAATGGGCCTCTTTCTTCTGCCCATGTCACTGCCGGCCCAATCAGTCCATATGCCTCTTCCAGGCCCACACATTCTTCTACTCCCGGAATGGGCCCATATTCTTCTCAGCCCGGATCCTCTTATCCGGCCCATTATCATCTTGGTTCGAATTCACAACCTCTTGCTCAAGTTGGCCCATATTACTCTCGATCTCTCCCTACCCAGGAGATGATTGCTCAAACCCAACGCCATCTTGATGAACTTCAACGTCGGATCGATCCCAAATCCTCCTTAAGTATTCCATTCGCATTTCAAGGTCTTCGGCTCCCGCCATCATCGCAAATTCCCGCATATCGCCGTTATGGTGGAGTTGGTGATCCCTACGTGCACTTGAAGAAGTTTCTTTATGAGTCGGCCCAGTTTCGACATGACCAACGCTTAATGGCTTATCTATTCAGCCTGTCATTGGAAGGCCCGGCTCGAGATTGATTCTTCTCTCTTCCGCAAGAGCAAGTTGTGAATTTTCAAGCCGTGCAAGATAAGTTTATTCAGCAGTTTCAGGACCAGGTTTGGCCCAAGTTCTCTATTATGGATCTGGCCCATGAGAAGATGAAGCCTGAAGAGGAGTTCTGCACCTTTGTTGACCGTTGGCGCTGTCTCACCGCGCAAGTCCCGGGGCATATTCCGGAGCTGGAGCAAATCAAGATGCTGATATCTAACGCCACGCCCGAATATCGCTTCATCTTAGCCCTCAACGACATTACCTCCTGGCAACAATTATACAGCCGAGCCTGCTTCATTCGCCAACAAATCCAAGATTCCCTTGACCCCGAGTCTCCACCATCCACCTCAACATATCAACATTCACCCTCCACGTGCCAACCCTACGCTCCCATGAGTCAGCCCACCATGAGTCAGCCTTCAGTCGCATATCCCTCCACGAGCCAACTTCCGGCCTCTACATACCCATACGCCTCCGCATATCAACCTTCCATGAGTCAGCCTCCTGCGTCTGCATACCCGTCTCCGTCTCCACCTCCCGTCAAGGGAACACCACACCCCGAGCAGGTAGATGATGTCCACTATATTCCCGCTTCACATATGCCTTCACCAAATCCCTCCACTAGTTGCCATGCACCATTGCCTACTCAACCCCCACAACCTTCATCATTACATTCCCATATCCCTCGACATCCACCTTGCCCGAAGCAGGCTCCTTGTCTTCCATTGCCAGAGTGTTTCACTGATATCTTTCGGGCTTTGATGGCCACTTACGTGTTGCCGCTCTCTCCGGTTGTGCCTTGCTGACCTATGGTTGTGAATATGCTTCGATTCTGTGAATTTCACTGCCAGCAGGGGCATTTGGTTGAGGATTGCACTGAGTTCCGGGATTGTGTTTATGATTTGGAAGCTAAGAAAAGGATTGATCGGGCCACTATTCACAAAGTCATTTTACATCTTCGCAGCCAACAGCAGCAGCAAGAAGTGCCGCCCGGGCAATCGTCTTCGTTACTTCGAGACCAGGGGAACCCCTGTGATTCTTCATCTAGCGTTGCACCCGCTCTATCACATGTTCTATTACCCACACCATTTTCTACCCCGTCTCCACAACCTCCACAAACCCAAGCCTCCACTCAGGCTAGTGATACCTCCACTTCCGCCGCCACTTCCACTCCTAACGTCGTGCAACGTATTATATCGATACGCCGACGATGGGTGCCACGATCTTCCCTTTTGCCTCCGTCACCACCTCCATCTCCTCCCTCGCCTCCATCTCTACCTCCTTTGTCGTCCCCTGAACCTGAGCAAGCTACCCCTACACCTACACCTTTACCATCTCCTACACCTCCACCTTTGCCTTTGCCTCCACCTAAGCCTGTCATTGCCGCTATCCCTCCACCACTCGCATTGCCTTTACCCCCACTTACGCCTTCTAAACCTTCGCCTCTACCTTCTAAACCTATTATCTCCATTTCTCCATCCATTTCCACCCCACGAAGCGGGTGTGCATTACCCAGGGTGCCCCTCGGGTCTAATCCCCAGGGAGACAATAAGCCAAGTCAGGATGATTTAGTGCCGGCCGTGCATTTCAAGATTCAGGATTTTATCTGTCGGATGCCGATCCACGTCCTAGTCCCTGGTTATTTTGGGGATGATGCGCCTCTACTTTCAAAGATGACAGTTGCTAAGAAGAGTTCCCTTGAGTTGATGCCAGTTTCTTCCCAAGCAAGGCCGATGGCAATCTCTTTGCTCGCCGGAGAGTTCACCGTTGATGCTATTATTTCTCCTCGCTCTATTGCCATTCAGATGACAGGCCAAGAAGGGTTCTCTACACGTGTTGTGCTAACTCATACGGCCCCCAATCAGATTATGGATTCTATGTTCAAGGGGAAATTGGCCGTATCTTCTATACCCTCCAAGGACATTCTGCACATTCTGTGCAATCTCTCTCAGTTTATCAGTATGTCGGCCACGTCAACGCCGTGTATTGCTCTCCCACAGTCTCTTCCTGCTCTTTTATCAAGAGAGTTGTGTTTCAAGGCTGATCACCGAGTGGAGTTGCCAAATCTTAGGATCCTTGTGCCGGGTTACAGGACTCCATAGTTTTTTGATGTTCATCAATCTAAGGAGTTCACTATTCAAGAATGTCCACATGGTGTTAGCACCGGATGTCTAGGGGCAACCACCCTGGTAAAGCTGCGTATTCATAATCAGGCTATGCCGTTGTGGACACACTTTTTATT
>JAHNEJ010002496.1:0-129321 GCA_022559845.1 Amorphophallus konjac | reverse complement strand
CCAAGCATGTTTGTTTTTCAATTTTTATAGAATCATTTTATTTTTTAAGATTCTGAACATCTAGCATGCATGCATCATAAGACTTTTTCATATTTAGACAGTTTTCACAGGAATCTTTCAGATTTATTCTATCACATTTCTTTTTCAACCTTTTATTCTCAGATTTCAATTTCTTGGATACTTCTAACAAATTTTCATACATCTCTATCAATTCATTGAAAGAGTATCCATCTGATTCAGAACTTACCTGAGATGAGGTTTCCTCATCATCACTTCCCCGATTGGCCATTAAGCATATTGACTTTTCTCCTTCTTCAGCACTGATGCGGGACAAGACCACGGACACGACAAGCTCGTGACTGCCCCTTAACGAGGGAAGCGTCGGACGTGCACGGTTGAGGAACCGGCAAGAGCTAGGGCGGTCAATTCACACTTTCACGTCCGGATCGAGTCACGGGACGGTCTCGCACTCTCTCGCAGCAGCGGTAATGAATAGATAAAGCGAGCTAGATATCCCTACACATGCTCTCTAGCAGCGGCATAAACAAATATATATGAAGTAAGCAAATGCCAAGTAAGCGAGCGAATGCGATACCTCCACGTGCTCGGCGTGGGGACGACGGACCCGGCCGAAACTCGTACTCCCGGGATAAATATTACACAATGATGATAGCAATGAAATATCACCCACTCCACGCAGGGAGGTAAGGGGCTACACAACTGGGCCCAGGAGGATCGAATTCGGGTTGACGGGCGGCTTCTCGCGTTGATTCGGCAGCACCCGAACTAGTGATGGTGGGGCCCACGTGCTATCCGGAGGGGCCGTGTGGGACCCAGTGGCACCGCTGTAGTGGAGGATGCCTGGAAGGGCGCTCCCTGGAGTGGGGGCCCGCTGGTTCGCCGGCCGGAGGCCGGGCGGCTCCGATCGGCACCGGTCGGAATAACCGGCCACGGGCTGCAACTTCTGGTTTTCAGCGCGCGTCTCGGCGAGAACAGGCGCTGCGATCAGCCCCGATGTCGGATCGACACGAGACTGGCGCCGTTGGAACGCTAACTTCAAATCCTTCAATCTAGGCCTAGAGATCTGGTCTGGATCTGCACGAATCTTGACTTATGGAATTTCCAAGTTCCTATTGTACAGTTCCTAAAATATCAGGTCAGCAGAGAACTTTCCTGTGGATTGCCTTTGACCGCAAAGTAGACGTCCGAATCTGGGATTGTGTTCTTCAGAAAAGTTATGAGAAATCAAGTTACGAAACCAGAACTATTTTTGGATCTGGATTTGGAGGTGGTGGTGATTTGTTCTGATTTTAGAAGTAGAGAGTGGTCGGATCTGGGATCTGACTGACAACACTGTAGCTGAGGAAGAACACGAATTTCTAAAAATAGATAGAAGGCTGATAAAAACTTAAGAAAATTTGTGGATGTAGGGGGTGATGGACAGAACTCCCAATAAAATTGGGAGGGTTTGGACAAATCAAAAAGATGGCCGGAGGTGGGAGACACAGGGCTGCTGTCACTGTAGACAGAGATAAAACAGAACTAGGAATGAAAGATGCACGAAAATGGGAAAATACTAAACGATAGAATTTGGGCGTGAAAATTTAGGTGGAGCTTGGGATACAAGGGAAGAACACACCATAAAAATTGCAGCTTGAGATCTTCATGTGGTGGAGAGCAGATATTCGGACAAGAAGCCTCTATCCAGGATGGACAGAACACCGAAGGCGGCTCCGCGGCGGCGTGATGGCGGCACGAACGGCGGCGGCGGCGGCACCGATGATCACCGGAGGTGGGGGGAAGGAGATATCACTCTAGAATGGGGGTTGGGGATGAAGAAACCAGGGGGAGAGAGAGGGGAGGTCGAAATTCCCACAAGGGGGGCTCTTGCACAATACTTTTTTCACTTTCATTAATTCTAGAATAATAGAAATACATGACTTATATAATAAATAAAAAAAGACCATGAATACCCTTAGATCTAGGATCTGGAGGGGCATTTAAGTGACTTCATATTTGATTCAAATAAAATAAAAAAAATGAAATTCCTAATTAATTCTAATGGGGGGACAAGGTAGGTGAGGTAGGTAGCCTACCTTTGAATTTTTACTCCACTTATCTCTCATGTGGTCAATTGGCATTCCAACCTTCTAGATGGCCACCTAGGATGGTTGACCAGCCCCACATGGTCTAGGTGGACCAATGGGAAAGGGGTGAGGGCCCCCTTGCTTGGGCCTACTGGAATTTTACATATAAACCCACTAAGACTTACAATTGCGTACCCATATAACACAAGGGTATACATACAAATATGAAAGGACATAAATATAAACAAAATACGTACGGTCTTGCCTCGATGTCCCCATCAAGCACTGTCCGAGGTGTTCCCTTTGAGTTTCGAGAATTCTGGACAGTCAGCCTTCGTGTGGCCAACCTTCCTGCATTTGTAGTAAATGTTAGTGTCAATATTCTTAGCAGGATTAGAATTATACCTTATTTGCTTTCTGCCATCACCATGCTTTCCTTCTCATTCTCTCAGAAATTTCCTGAATTCACTGGTCACCCTTTCAATGTCTCGATCAATTTCAGACCGCGAGAGGCTGCTTTTCTCGCTTAATGATCCACTATGGCTGGATCTGTTTGTTTTGATGGAGCTATCCTTCAGTACGATTGGTTCCATTGTAAACAATATGAAAGCACAGAAAAACTGAAGGATCTAGACCAAATGAGCAAGGCCAGGCACTTAGTCGGTGAAACAAAATAACTAACCCAAAAAGCACACTACGAAATGCACCAAACAGAAATGCACTAAACCAGATGATTAAAGTAAAGCAGTAAGATAGTGAAACAAATCAACGAGCAGAAGAAGCCCACTCTGATGTGCACCAAAAGCTAGCAGGAACTGCTGCGGATTGTTAGATCCTATGCACAGCAACCTGCTCTGATACCAAGTGTTGGGTTTGGTGCAGGTATTCAGAGGGGGGGTGAATGAATATAGCCTATAAAAATTTCACCCAATTAACAACTAGAATGCTAACAAGACAGATTAGATAATCTGAAGGCTAATTAAATCTTCTGTTCAACCTGTAAGCAAACAGATGGAGCGCCCCTATGCAAACATCTAGCGGAAGCAAAAACATATAGAGAAATCAAACCACTGCACAGAGGTTTTTAGGTGGTTCGGTCCAGCAGACCTACATCCACCCCACACTCAACCCGAGTGTGGCTTCCTGCTGACTCACAGCTTGAACAGCTGGGCATCACAACTTGCCATACATCAGCTGGGCAACACAGCTTGCCGTCCGAGGAATCCTCCTCACCCTGCTGAGCAACACAGCTTGCTGTCCGAGGAATCCTCCTCGCCCCGCTGAGCAACACAGCTTGCCGTCCAGTGGAATCCTCCACTGCAAACCGCTGGGGATTACAGCTTACCTGTCCAGAGGCAGCACCTCTGCAAACCGCTGGGCAATACAGCTTGGCCGTCCAGTGGAATCCTCTACTATAAATGCTAAGCAACACAGCTTGCTCCGCTGACAAACAGCTTGAAGAAATGTATAAAGGAAAATAAAAGACAAGATGAACAGCAATCGGAAAGCTGTAAACATAAAGCACAATATGGCTCTCAAAGAGCTGACTGGCTTGGATTTGATCCACAGTCCAGTGAAGACTGATCTTCAAACTTCACTCTTCTTCTCTCGATCTCACTGTCTCTCTTTCTTTCTCTCTTTCTCTTCTTTCTCTTCTTCTTTCACTTCTGCTCTCTTTACTCTTCTTCTGCTCTTCTGCTGGATCGAAGTCTCTGCACTTCTGCTTTTTCTTTCTCCACTTCGATCACTCTTCATCTGAAGACGAAGACTCATATATATAGCAGCAGCAGCAGCAGCAGCAGCAGCAGCAGCACGTGTGCTCTCCACATCTCCCGCCCAAAAACCTTGGACCACGTGCCCTTCATTAGCCTCCACGAGCAGAGCACCTGTCAGACAGAGTATCGGAATATCAGGTTAAGTAAAGAGCTCTGTATAGACTTGTAAAGACGATCATGATGTATAGACTTGTAATGTAAAGTGCGTTGTATAGACTTCATGAAAGGGAATGCATGTAATACAATTCTTTTAAATACCCAGAGACTAGTGCGTTCTCGCACGGGAGCATATGAAGTCTCAGGGGAGCATCTATGGCCTCTGGACAGCATCACCAGCGTCAGGGGAGCATGTGGAGCACATGCTGTCTCTGGGGAGCAATCGCTGCTCCAGGGGAGCATCCTCAAAGTTAGGGAAGCATTAGTAGTCACTGGAGGGCATACTCGGTCCCAGGAGAGCATCCGGGGGGGACAGGCGAGCATGCGTGTCTGATGTACAGACTCTACCAATGAAATCATGAACAGTTCGATGTATGGACTTGGCTTCGGGTCTACTATAGTCCAGTGTGTGGACTTGAGTGTTAAGGCATGAACAGTGCAGTGTGTAGACTTCGCTGCATATGAAGCACCGTATAGACTTAACCAAGCAATGTACACACTTGAAGAGCATTCAGCAATGTGTAGACTTATAGATATCAATACAGCAAGTATGAACAACATGAGAGAGTATACACTTGAAGGCCTTCAGCATCCTCAGTGTATAGACATGAAATGAACGCTGCATGATCGAGCCTAACCAATGTATAGACATTACAATGCTCATCCACTGAATAGACTTCATAGTGCTCAATCAGACTTCACGATGCTTAATCAGACTCACGATGCTCAATCAGACTTCACGATGTTCAATCACCCTTGAAGATGTGAGCGAGACTGTGTATGGACTTCAAAAGCTTGAAGGCCCAATGTACAGACTTTGAAGAGTCTGAACCAATGTACAGACTTGTAACGCTTGAGGACCGATGTATAGACTTAGGAGCATATGAAGCTAATGTACAGACTTGCCGATGCAAGGCCAATGTACAGACTTACTCGAGTGAGACGATGACCAAGACGATGCAGCTACAGTGATGTACAGACTTGGCATGAGATGCATGCTCCAGTGCAGTGTACAGACTTTCTAAATGCTTCAAGACCATGCACATCAAATGTCTAGACTTCACAAGGTGAGCGGCTGTACTGACTTCCTATGTGAAGATAGCCGCTGTACAGACTTGAGCGAATCAAGGTCTGTATAGACTTGAAGCATAGAACGTGGGTAAAAATGCTACAGTCCAATGTATGGACTTAGCTTAGACAATGCATGGGATGAAAACTCTGTACAGACTTGTAAAGCCTGAAGCCCAATGTGATGTATAGACTTACGTGAGACGCTCAATGAGACGCTCAATGTACACACTTCAACTTCCAGTGTATAGACTTACCTTAGACGCTAAATGAGACGGACGTTGTGCGGACTTGCTGTGCCGTGCATGAACAGTGCAATGTATAGAGTTCATGTGTTGTACAAACATGCTAAGATGCAATGTATAGACTTTGAACTCTATGAACTCTGTATAGTCTTACCACCGACCAGTGTATAAACTTTGCAAGCGTGAGACGCTGAATCAGATGGTGGCTGAGACGATGCTCAGTCCTAGCTACAGTGCAGTGTGTGGACTTTGAAGGCCAACATGCGTGCTCAATGTACAGACTTCCCAGTGTAAAGACTTTAAGTCCAATGTAAGAGACTGTACAGACTTACTCATGAACAACGCACAATCGGATGTACATACTTAGCCCAAGATAATGTGTAGACTTCAGAAATGCAAGCAATGCAGAAATGTCTAGACTATGCTTTACCCTGCAGTGTATAGACTTGCTGGTCTGCTAGGAATGCAATGTATAGAACAGAAGTCAAGCACAAAAAATATATCAGTTATGCACATGCATTCTCCAGATAATATACCAGTCACAGTCATGTTGCTATCATCAAAACACAATATCAAATGCACTCACTATGTTGCAATCATCAAAACAAAACAGCATTGCTATCATCAAATCAACATAGCACATGCTTGTGCCTAAGGGGCACAACACAAAGTACATCACAACATAGATAGCAAGTAAAATGACAAAGTTTAAAGTGATCTTTCTTGCTTCTTCCATCACTTTTCTGACTGTCAGTGCTCTATTTGATAACTCTACTTGCAACTTATCCATCTTCATTTGAATTGACTGAAGTTTGTCTAATTTCCTTTCCAACGCCTTAAACTTCTTTTCCAAGAATGCCTCCATATTGATTAGTTGATACTTTAAGTCTACCGTGGAATGATGCACATCATCAACCCATGCAAAGTATCTACAAGTATTATCTTCCTACAAAAAAAATATTCATTAATATACTTACAATCTCTTAGGCATAACATCAATCATGTAACATGCATTTTCAATATACTTACATTCCATGATGGACACCGATAGATACGTCTCCCCTTGCTTGATTCTTGAGACGAGATATATGTCTTACAAGCCCTCCTACAATGGCAATCTGGAACAATCGAACACCGACTAATAGAGTGTGCAGTTGTATCCTCGCTCATTGTTACTCACTATGACCAAAGGCCTGTACAAACAATGGCATGTGAAAAATTAACTTCTCTTATAAACAGAAGAGGCAGCTATAGAGAAGAGGCAGCAAGAGTGAAGGAAGAGAACTAAACCCCGCGGCGATGGATGAAGAATAAACCCTTCTAGGGTCTTCTCTACAGAAGAGGCAACTATAGAGAAGATGCAGTGAGAGTGGAGGGAGAGGACAAGGGACCTAGCTCAATCGCGGGGACACCCTCTGTTGTCTGCTCTATGCTTGCAAGGCCGGTGAGCTTCCCTCCGGCAGAATGATGCTACAGAGAAGAGGCGTGAGAGTGGAGGAAGAGGGAGAGGGCGAGCAACGGCTTTAGATCGTGGATGCAATCTGTTGTCTCCTCCACTCCACGGTTTCAAGCGCAGCAAGCTCTTCACCATAATGGCGCTACAGAGAAGATGCAGGAGAGTGGAGGGAGAGGATGAGGGACCTAGCTCAATCGTGGATGCCCTCTGTTGTTTGCTCTACGATTGCAAGGCCGGCGAGCTCCCCTCAGGCAGAATGATGCTACAGAGAAGATGTCGTGAGAGGGAGAGTGGAGGGAGAGGGAGAGGGTGAGCCACGGCAGTCCACGGTTGCAAGGGCGGCAAGCTCTTCACCGTAAGAGAAGAGGCCATGAGAGGGGAGGGGGAGGTTTCGATCATAGAGGTGGAGAGAAAAGAAAGTACGCAGCAAGGGGTAAAACGGTCCAAGTGTAGAGTCGATTAGGTCCATCAAGACGACGAGTAAACTCAGGGGCTTTGTAACACTGGTTAAGAATTTTTGAGGATATGGCGATAGTTTTTAAAAAGGTAAGGGTATAAAGGTAATTCGTGGATTTTATAAGGGTATATAGGTAATTCTCCCTTTAAATTACATGACCAAGTTATTATTTGGTGCACGACCAATATCGGGATGACACCACATCATCATGCTGTAAAATTGAGGAGCACAGAAACTCACGTGATCTTTACAATGCAGATGTGATGGGACGAACCATTGGTCATCTGTTTGGATGGCCAACCTTGTCACGTAATCCCATCCCATATTTGAGAAAAGATAACCTTCTGAGTGCTGACTTGGCGCGTTGGTTGTCACTCGTCGGTCAAAGCTGTGGGAAAACTTGGGGGGGGGATTGTTTTGAATCAAATTGAATCAATCACACGAATTATTTAAATAATCATGCATATTTAACACATAATTATATATTAATAATGGAGAAGTTGACAATAAATTACTCACAAAAGGAGACGATAATTTTATAGTGGTTTGATGCAATCTCAAGTTATTATTGACATTCACTATAACGGACTAGATATTAATGTGTTAACTCACCTCACAACTCACTTGTAATGTGCAAACTCATCTATTCACACTAGACATTAAGTGCGTGTTTGATTGTGGAATAGGAAAGGCCGGATATGACCAACTGATGTGAGAGGAAACTATGGACTCCATAGTTTCCCCTCACACTCATCCCCCACTAATCGGGGTGGGGTAAGTTATTCGCGCTTCTGGGTGCGAACAACTCACCCCACCCCACAATCAAGCACACCCTAAGATGTTACCTCGCCTACTAACTACTTGATATTAAGGTGCAAGCTCACCTATCTACGCTCGACATCAAGATGCTAACTCACCTATCAACCACTAATCATAAAGATGTTAACTCACCACTAAAAATTAGATATAAAAGTACTAATTCACTTCTCTAAAATAAAGGTGAGCACTATATATGAATTTATTCGTCATATAGAAAAATTCCAATGAAACTCACAACAAACCAACCCAAATATAATAAAAGAACAAAGGAAAAGAGGGTTACTTGATGACAAATCCAATGGGAGACGAGTATGTTGAATCTACAAAACCGCAGTATTGAGATACAAGGGCCTAGGGTCATAAGCACATGAAGCATAACTCATTTAACCAATATGGGACTATTGTCCAGGGACTATACTCAAATTCTAACACTCCCCCTCTTGGCCCATGAATATTGTTTGGGTGGAGTTAGCAAGAGGAGTTGGGTCATTTAGCCTGCTCTGATACCATGTTGAATCCACAAAATCGCGATGTTGAGATACAATGGCCCATGGTCATAAGCACATGAACTACAATTCATTTAACCAATACACGACTATTGTCCAGGGACTATGCCCAAATTCCAACAGAGTATCGGTAGTTCCTCAAGTTGATCTTGTGAGATGAGATGATGGAGAAACCTTAAGATGTACATATCCATCTCTAAAAGAGTGACAACCATTTTTCTCGGTTAATTTTGATCTATTCTAAAGCGTCTCCAGTAACTCTAAATGTTGTAGGATCTCTCTGTACATAGAGGGAAACCTTCCACGATCGTCTTGATCTGATTTGGAAATGTTTCGAGCAGAAAACAAGTTTCTACTATCTCTTACTCGTGGTGTCGGCACCAACTCCATCTGAACAAAAAGTTCTTTATCACAAGCTTTTGAGGACCAACCCGGATAACGCCCTACAACTATCTTTAAACAGTCATAACTATTTGTAGGAGTATCCGATGTGATTGAACTTCGGCTCACAAAAAAAGAGCTCAACGAGCACTGACACTTTCCTGAATGAATCACGACGAGAATCTACGAGTCCACGTTGAAATCTGACAATATTTTCATATGTTGTTTGTACTTTTAATCGCAAGTCTAAGCACATTTGATCGACCCAAAAGAAGACATTAATTGGCCGAGAATTTTGTTGTCGTTGAAATCAAACGGAGAGGTGTCAATAAGAGTACCCGTCGCATGGGCCGGCCCAATGCATGGTGCAGTCCGGTGGGATTACATAATGTCCGGGAGCTGGTTTTGTTGACTTAATTTGAATAAAAAATTATATCAGACGAAGTTAAGTTTTCTAAAAGTATCCGTTGGCGTTAAGTTTTTATAAGCATTTGGATCCACTATGTTAAATATCATCGATTACTTACTAGAAAAGTTACCGTGTCACATTTTACATCCCTTTTTTATCATCTGTATTGTACGCATGTTTCTCTAGGTTAACCGTTGTCACTTCTTTCGCACGTTTTCACTTCTCTCTTGCTTTCCACACTTCTCTTCTCCCGGCTGTTCACGTTCATTCCATGTGCACATTTTAGTAGTAGCATACGCACTTTTTAATTCAAACTCAATTTTGAATGAGTATACACCTTGTCCACACTAGAACACACTTTTGTGTTATAAAAGTGTACAATTTTGTACTAACAAATTATATGCTTATGCCACAAAATTAAATGCGTATTTAAATATGTACTTCCGGATCAAATTGAACACATTCAGACTTAAAACACATATCTGTTAACTAGTATGCTGAGTTTCACATCAGAATACACATCTTCTCGAGCGATCAAACTTACAAATTTCACGTACATTTGGCATACGGTGCACATTTCTGTCACAAGATACGTGCTTTTGAATCCAAACGTACTCATTGGCACCGCACAACAATTTCAACCAAAATAGATCGTTCCACAAGGTTGAGCCCCTCCGCCACCGAACTGAGATGCAAGCACAGACCAACATCCAGAGAAGGCATCAAGGATGAGCCTATGCTTGAATGTTTTCTGTCCTGTGGTGAGATTTTAGGATTCAAAATAATCATCGATATAGATAGAATTATCATAATTATATAGAAAATTTTCTTTCGTAAAAAGATAATTGAAAAAATAATCAGAATTTGTACCTCCTACACAAATAAAGTCCACTAGCTAACACGGCCCAAAAGACAAAAAATCTGGCCCATTAGGGTAACCCCGCTTACTGGGAGCATTACGAGGCCAAGCAAATACTATCTATCCAGCCTAGCATGTCCCGTGAAATAAGCAGGCCCCATTGCCGGGTGCCACGCTGAGAAAGAAAGTCCCACAAAATCCCCAAAAGTTAAATCAGGGAATAAAGCAAAGTGCCAACCGTGACTCAGGGCTCTTTTCAATCGAGCAAAGCATCAATCTTGCATGCTCGACCCCGGGCATAAGGAGAGCTCGAGTACAAACTCGACCCCAAGGCCATCGGGCCATCATTGGTGGTCTTGAGCATTAATTCAGCCCTAATTCTCGAGAATAAGCTCGATCTAAGGCCCTCAGGCCATCATGGGATGCCTCGAGTATTAACTCAGATCTAGTTCCCGAGAGAGATCGAGTACAAACTCGATCCCGGACATAAAGAGAGCTTGAGTACTAACTCAACCCCAAGGCCCTTGGCCCATCATAGGAGGCCTCGAGCATTGACTCGGCCTTGGCTCCCAAAAGAGATCGCGCATAAGCTCGATCCTGGGCATAAGGAGAGCTTGACTACTAACTTGACCCCAAAGCCCTTGAGCCATCATGGGAGGCATCGAGCATTAACTCGGCCCCATTTCTTGAGAGATATCAGTATATCCTCGACCCTGGGCATAAGGAGAGCTCGAGTACGAACTCGAACCCAAGGCCCTTGGGCCATCATGGCATACCTGAAGCATTAACTCGGCCCTGATTCCCAAGATCAAGTATCAGATCAACTCTAGGCATAACAAAGACTCGATCGTGGTGAAATTTGGCATGAGGCCTAATTATCAAGAAGACTTAGCCCGATCCTGGCCAAGGGAAGATAGCACGACTCAAGGGAAGATCGCTTAGTTCGATCAAATCCCAGAGGAGGCTCATTGGCACGATCCACGATACCCTAGCCAAAGGCATGAAGCCATCACTTGGCACTACACTAGACAACTGTGACACCATGGGGCATCAGCAGGAGATCTTGAAACGCCAAGTTTAGTCCTATCAGTCAGATCAAAAGATCTTAAGGTACTGCATTAAAAATAGGGACAAAATCAAGGGAGTATGATCCCCCGAGAGGTGCAAATGCATGTCCACCGACCAGGGCACATGCAAGTGAAGACATGACCTCCAGATCAGCCACCTAGCTTTCATCCTACAAAGACTTGTCTGAATCACCAAGTTCTAAGGGGATAGGATGTCATTATAGCCCACCATCATCAGCAAACCGCTTGCCTACTTAGTGCTGTAAAAGCTCTTTGTCTTTACCAGTTTCTGCCACTCTGGGAAGGTGAGCCCTTTTGTGTCGTCCCTTCATGCATGTAGGCCTTCTTAGCTCTAGCGCCGTAGACACCAATATAAGGAGGTTCCCACAGCTTCTTCCAGGGGAGGGGAACAACAAAGAAAAACACCAATTGTACCTAGATCTTTTGAAGATGGAAAGAAGAAAAGGGTAGTCCACACGTTGAAGTCCTATCCCATGAAATTGCCTAAGGGAAAAGCCACTTTAGCTATAGCTCTCCCTTTCTTCTATCTTCACCAAGCTGCTCTAGTAGAACTTGGATGTCTTTTATGAGAGAATCTTACCTCCTCCCACCAAAATGCCTACTAACTTCAGCGTCGAAGGGTTCGCTCGGGAAGCAACCATCCTAGCGAGAACTTCTCTTCTAGGGAAGGAGTTCGACAATGTTGACACCCATTTTTTGCCTATGAGTTAAGTCATTCCTCTTATCATCAATTGTTGATGCCTCGAGTTGTCCATCATTCATTGGGCTATTTTCAGGCACGTCTTTGGGCTTAGTTTATGGGTATCTCCCTCCCTGGCTAGGTTTGCTCTTGAATTAGGGCTTAATGGGCCTTGATTTCAATTGATCTATGGGGAAAATGGGCTCATTTATCCCATTTTATCAATTTCAAATGTCCATGCTTTACACGGTCTAGCGACCGGCCGTTCAGTGACTGGGCGGTCTTCTTGGAACCGTTTACTTATTTATTGGATATTTATTTCATTTTCTGAATTTCCACCGACAAGTCTTTGAACGGTCTGAAGTCAGCCGTTTACATCCATTAAACGGCATGTCTGTAGACCGTCCAGCTCCCACAGTCCTAAGCCAGTGAGTTTTTCAAATAATTATATGTTTATCCTATTTTTCAGTATTTATCACTGACACGCTTTAAACGGCCTAGTATTGGACCGTTCCATTCATTGAGGGGTCTATCGATAGACCGTTTTATCCTAAAGAGTCCAGCACCGTGATGGCCGGTCAGTTTGGTGGATAATTACATAATTTTCCATTTTTTTATTTATCACCGACAGCATTGGACGGTCTGGCAATGGACCGTGTAATTGATGGAGTGACCTATCATGCGACCACTTACATGTTCAAAATCTGTGGATTGATGGGGATTTTCTCTCTCTATGTGCGGTTAAACCTCCACCTTCCTCCGCCATTTTCTCCGCGGTTTCTCCACCAAATGGGGTACCGTTTGATCCTGGCGGGAGATGGGAGTATTATCTACGATTTATCTTAGTCCCACGTCTTGGAGTTTGGCAGCATCACACGGTCGTCGTCCGTCCGTCTTCAAGGATACACGGCCCAGAGAGGACCGTGTAACGCTTATTACGGCCATCTGCGAACCGTTCTGTCGCCAGACCAGTCTTTGTCCCGCTTCCTTCTCCAGCACTGTGAGCGGTCTATCGAGCGGCCGTTCTACCCTTTGAACGGTTCTTCCTGGACCGCCTACAACTGCCAGCGCTATGTTTTAGGCGAGTTCCTTCTCCCTTTCCAAGGTACGTAGTACTCTTCGGTACCCGTGTCTTGGTGGCGATCACGATCGTACACACACACCTCTCCACCTTTCTTTCCTTCATTTTCTTTGATTGTCTTTACATCTTGACTTAGAAAGGGGAAAGAAAATAAGAAAGGGTGGGAAAACATGTCAATAGACGAGACCCTCTAAGGGTGATGGACACCACTGTGATCCAATGGGAGAAGTTTGTTAGTTATAGAGGGGGGGTGAATAGGTGTCCCTTTTGAAAATAATTACGTATTAAAATTTTAAACGTGAAACATAGAGAAAACTAAATGCGCACAGTAGCAATCATACACAGGGAACACAAAGATATATACTGGTTCAATCTACCCTCCTTAGTAGACCCACATCTAGTTCCCTTGGAACTTCATAAAGGATTTCACTAACCTTCTTCAAAGGTTACACTCGCTAGTTTTCAAGGTCCAACTCCCAACTGATCTTAGTAGATCTCAATAAAATCTTCTCTGCTTGTTTTTCAGGAACAAGTGACTTAGTTGATTTTGATCAAGTTTCAGCAAGCCACCTAGTCATACAGAGTAACTTAGTTTTTCTGGTGATTTAACACTAGCTAGCTTTTTAAGAGCTAGTCACCTATCTGATTTGAGTTTCAACAAACTGACCCAATACAGGCAATGTTGTCCCCAAGAGCAACAAATGCTCTTTACTCTTGTCACGAAGACAATCACAGTTTATAAAAGTAATAAATGTAAAGAAAAAACATTGAAAGATAGGAAGAGGAGAAAATGAAGAATGTCGTTGAAGTGCATATTCTTTCTCCTCTTGAATGCTTCCCGGAGTGAGAGACTTCAGGGATCAGAATGAATGTGGTGAAGTCCCTCGTAGGCGTAACTGTGCAGGAAGCTTGCTGATCAGGGATTGCTTGAGAGCTTGTTGAATGCTTGGGGTGCAAAAGGTACTTCATTTTGTGAAGTCTAGGGTATTTATAAACCCTTGGAACTTCTATTCGTTAGACTCAAGTAGTCTTCAACGGTTTGATTCCATCGCAATGTTCGGTGGCCCTGACTTCTTCTTGGAACTTAACGTTCTTTGCACACGTCAGTCTTTGTCCAAGTGGTAGGTGGCTCAAGCACCTATCACAGATGTCATGTCCACGTATATTTCCTTTTGTGTGCTATACGTCTTTGTCGCCACAACCTATATATCCTACAGATATACTAAAAGTATTTTTCTTATATAGTTGTTATTTGACATGAGATTAAGTAATGAAATTTGAAATACACACCTTAGTGTTTGAATATATGTATAACACCCTGGATTTTTTTTCGATCAGGATCCGTGGTTTCGGAGCACCGTTGTGAGTCTCGGGCTGTGTTTTATGATTTATTCGGGTTTTTGGCTGTCGAGCCTGCGAAACATTGTGTAGGGTAAACCGACTTGTTGTTGGGCTATAGGACATTGCAGGCACGTTGTGCGTTTTTCGAGAATCATGGGAATAATTTTTTTCTAATTTCATATTTTTCGAATTTCTAAAATCCCAAATTGATTTTCTATTTAAACCACCCTCACCCCCCTCTCTCCCCATTTCTCTCTTTCTCTCCCTCTCTCCTCTCTTTCTCTCTCCCTCTTCTCCGGGCGGCCGACGGAGGTGAGGAGGGCGAGACGGAGGTGGTGCGAGGGCGACGAGTGGGTGAGGACGGGTCGAGAGACGAGGCGGTGGAGGCGCGGCGTTCATCTGTGGATTTCGTGAACCCGGCGGCAATTGCGAGGCATTTTCATGAGGAATCTATGTTCTCGGCGTGGGTAATCTTCGGTGGAGGTAGGGGGATGGTTCCCTAACCAGTGCACTTTACTTTCCTCATGTTTTGTAGGCTGAGGTGAGCCGAGAGTGGATTTATTTCACGTCGGGGTTAAAATGCATGATTTTAGGGTGAGCGGCGGATTCTCCATTTTCATTACATTTTTGGGGTTTGAATGGCACCTCTAGGTGGTCTAGAGGCTAGGGAATGGTTCTCCATTATTTTCCCCATCACCCAGGGGTGATTGGTGTTGAACATGTGTGCAACATGATTACTTTTATGGTTTTGATGATGTCTACCTCTGTAGTCATTAATGAGCTATACCTGCACTTGATAATGTTAATATTCATACATTTTAGGTCATTATACCTCCAGTGTAGATGATCAAGATCAAGAGACATGGTTCAGCAAGTCTATACATACATCCAGCAAGTCTATACAGCCAGCAAGTCTATACATCAGCAAGTCTATACATCCTGCAACACGAACTCTGTATGTTGGCTGATTGCACAGACTCAAAGTCTGTACGTTGGCTGCTAGCACAAGCACATAAAGTATGTACGTTGGCTGCTAGAACAAACACATAAAGTCTGTACGTTGGTTGCTAGCACAAACTCAAAGTCTATACATTGTCTAGTTGAAGTCTGTACATTGGCTGGCTGCTTCAACACAAAGTCTATACGTTGTCTGGTTGAAGTCTGTACAATGTATAGTTGCTCCAACACAAAGTCTGTGCATAGTCAGTGCATTCGGTTGATTCATGGCAAAGTGAAAGCCATATGATCGCGTCCAAGCCTTGATACAAATCTCTTCTACAAGGATGAAGTTACAGACTTGAACAGACTGCTAATGGTCTCAAGCGACTGAGCTGGAGGGCTAACGAACCAACCCGGCTGAACTGGGGGTCTGCCCAGCTGGCGGTCGATCGCCCCAGCCAGGGAATGGCAGTTTGAAAGTCTGTCAGCTGGCGGTCGACCGCCAGCCAGTAGCGGTCGACCGAAAATCCCAGGGCTCACCAATCTACAGTATTTCTCAGTAGCGGTCGACCGCCAGAAGCTGTAGGTCGACCGCCAGCCCCGAGCCATCAATTGTTGACTTTTGTTTCCACTTCAAAAAGGGCCATTCAACATGGATTTGTTTAATCCAAAAGTCACTTAATCACCCATGATTTGTGGATCTGGTCTGGGGCTTGTCTATTGATCATTCAAAGTCTATAAACCAATACAAGAGGGTTAGAAACCCTAGTTGATGCAGTTGATGAAGTGAATCAAAGAGAGCTCAAGGGAGGCCATTTCGCAAGTACTATAGCACCTGTGTGAACAGTATTTCAGGCTGGAGTTCTTCATCCTTCCAAGGTGATTCAAGCTCAGATCTGAAGCCAAGCAACCTCCAAGTAAGCAAGAAGCATTCAAGGCTCTCAAAGGTGATCAAAGCTACATCCATACACCTCTTCATCAACTCAAGGAGATTCAAGAAAAGATCAAGCTACATCCAATATCGTCTCCATCAACTCAAAGGGATCAAAGGAAAATCAAAGCTCTTCATCAAATCCTTAAGAGATTCAAGTTCCAGCAAACCTCAGACAAGATTTTTTCTCTTAAGCATATTCTATATCTTGTTGAGTGTTTTTCATAAGTTGTTCTTTTTCCATTTCTTTCAAACACTTGAAATTGAGAATCGTCCCTACCGGTGGTTAGTAGGAAGGCAATTGGAGGCTGTCCGATTTGCGGTGTTGACATCCCTACTGATGGTTAGTAGGAAGGCAATCGGGAGTTCTCCAATCTGAGGTGTAGCCGTCCCTGCCGGCTTTGTGTGTAGGAAGACAGAAAGATGGTTTTCTCTGTTCTGTGGTTTGGGGCGTGTCCCCGGTCAAGCTGTGAGTCAGTAGGAAAGTCTCACCGGGTTTTGGTGAGGGGTGGACGTAGGTTGCGGGGTTGCAACCGAACCACCTTAAAAATCCCTATGTTATGGGTTGTTTATTATGTGTGATTTCTCTATATCTTCTACCCCCATTCACAGGTTCGTGTGGTTCCATACTTGGTAATCTTGTTTACACACTCAAGCACTCATATTTGCACCTTCGGTTTTATCTACGGTTTAATTGAGCTTAGCACTTTGACTGCATCTCTTGGGCGGCCTACTGCACCCTTGCACACAGGCGCCAAGGTGAAAGTATTGCTAAGTGTTTCCCTTACTCAGACTCGCATGCACCTTAGTTGATCACCACTGCATTCACACACATATGAACTTTGAGTGATCAACATAGCACACACACACGTACGGTTGTTGCAAGCTATTGTATGCTCTGTGCCACTCTACTTAATTCCGGT
Organism: Amorphophallus konjac; assembly: GCA_022559845.1. Classification (NCBI taxonomy): domain Eukaryota; kingdom Viridiplantae; phylum Streptophyta; class Magnoliopsida; order Alismatales; family Araceae; genus Amorphophallus; species Amorphophallus konjac. The sequence continues at coordinate 112,121 of JAHNEJ010002496.1, read as the reverse complement.
GTGCATTGTGTCTAAGTGATTCATTCACTTTATAGGAGTGGTTCATGTTTCTGATAGCTAAGAGTTTTAAATAGGCCAAAGCTTTTGATAGGATCTATTCAACCCCCCCTTCTAGATATGTTTACACCTCGCGGGACCCAACAAGTGGTATCAGAGCGAGGCTCTGTCATTCCCAGATCCAACGATCTGCAGGGAAAGATCCAGGTTTTTGTTATTTAGATGGCTTCATATGCTACACATGCTTCGATGGCTTCTCCGCCCATTTATGATGGTTTAGATTTTTCTACATGGGTTGGAAGAATGTTCATCTATGTTAGCTCCATAGATCTACAATTGTGGACTCTTATATACAATGGTCCTCATGAGCTGCCATCAAATTCAATTGATTGGTTAGCCGAACATGAGACCAAACACAATGATAATCGTCTTGCATATAACTTAATTACAGCTGCAGTTGATCTAAGACTAACTCATCTTGTGTCCTCTTGCCGTAGAGCCAAGCAAGTATTGGACAAGTTGGTGAAAATCTATGAAGGGAAGGAACAAGAACAAGAATGCTTCATGACCGACCGTGCAGAACAGTCCAGCAATACATCCTCATCACAGGTAAACTCTGACTCCGAGGAATTCACTTTTGAAGAGCTTATGGAAGCCTATGATGAATTGATCACACAATACAAAAAGGTAAAAATAGAAAACAAAAATTTGAAAAAGGATCTCAAGAAAATTAACCAAAATGAAAGCTCGATTTGTAAAAAGTGTTCTGTTTTTAAATAGCTTAACGACACTCTCTCAGTTGATCTAGATACGCATAAACAAAGCATTGCATATCTAAGGGAAGAAAATGAAAATTTTCATGATGAAATCACTAGGTTGGAAGAAATTGTAATAAAACTTCAAAACCAACCTAAGTCAATCTCTAATGATCAAACTATGGCCGATGGGCTAATCTATCATGAGAAGTTGATTGAAGGAAACAAAAATTCTGTTTCATGCTCTACTAATTTTGTATGTGAAAAATGTTCATTCTTGAGAAACATAAATGTTGGTCTCCATGATGATCTTGAATGGCAACAAAAACTGATTGATTCTCTGAAAGAAGAGAATATAGAGTTGTTGGAAAAGAAAATTGAACATGAAAAAGCTGAAGAAGAATCGCATGAAAAATTGGTTGCACATGAAAAAGGCAAATCAATCATTGATGATCACTCTGAAACTTTACATGCTTTAGAACAACAAAATCAAAATCTTAAAGTAATAAATGCCATGCTCAATGAGCAATTGGCAGCATGCGAAGAGGGCCTTGATGAATCTAAACAGCGCATTTCCTCACTTGAAAATGAAATTCAAGGTCTGAATGAATTCCTGTCATTGTTTGTTCAAATCCAAGATTCTGACTCACCGGAAGCCACCACTTCTTATGGTCACCAAAAAGGGCATACTGCTCAAAAGAAAAGCAAAATTCAGCATGCTCATCCAAACATGCACCATAACATGTCCTATGCTAAATACCATGCTTTCCACAAAATGAATGTCCATTGTTATTATTGTGGTAAACATGGTCACACTATGCATGATTATTTTATCTTGAGAAATGATGAGCTTAGAGCAGAAGAACAAGTGGTGAAAGGGCAAGGAAAGAAACATGTCAATACTGGCAGAGGACCTACTTAGCAGACATCTGCACAGAACTGCATGAGGAGTCAGAAGAGTCGATACTCCTATACAAGCAGGCCGACACTCTCCATGACTTTAAACAAAAATCTTCCTCCTTTCTACTCTCACTGTGGTAAGTCTGGCCTTACTGTCCAAGAGTGCTGGCACTTGAAGGGAAATCATCACCTTCATGCCATGAAAGGTAAATCTCATGCTTATCCACAAAAACAAAATGCATATGCACACGCACATGAACATAAAAAGAATGCTCAATCTTTTGTGCGCTGTTTTTACTGTGGGAAAAATGGTCATGACATGTATGATTGTCATATAATGAGAAAGGATGATCTAATTTCCCTGAAACAGATGAGCTACATTGGTGAATATGATAAAGCTGCTAACCTACAAGGACCCAAGCAATCTTGGATACCTAAAAATTTCAAATGAGAATTTTGGGTGCAGGATGTCTTGGAGCTGAACAAAAGATCATAAGGTAAATAAAAGCTCAAGACACAGGTATGTACATAAACCTTTAAGTTCAGTCATCTTGCATGTTTAGTCTTGACATGTAGATAGTGCATCATGCGTCTGCCTAATGTCATTAGATTCTGCAAACTGAATTGCTCTTTGAAATGCAAAACCCTCAAGGTGTGAGATGAACTTTTGAGCTTGATAACTTGCTCACACCATGCTTGATTTCAGTTGTTTAATTCATGAAAAACTTGTTATGCTGATGAAGTTGATGTGATGATGAGTTGCTTAAGTTTTGCTATCAGCTACATGAAATGCTTGGATTTTGGTTTTGATGATGCATACCATGGCTGCATTTCCAAATCGTTATTCATGTTAGCATTGCTCAAAGGGGGAGTCAACATCAATGTAGTCTGAATCATTTCACTCTTGCATGGCCATGGTATATTAAATGTTGATGTATGGAAAGGCAGGTTATGCTTGCCTAGAAGCACTCAATATGCGTGAGGTTTCACCTCCGCCACGTATCATGCATCAATGTCGCATATAGGCCATATAGTAAGGGGGAGATGTCTCTTTGCAGCATTCATGCATATGTTTCATTTTCATTTTGTTGACATCATGGCATAGAATGCATCTTCTCAGGGGGAGCTTGTTCATCATGAAAATCCAGTCAAAATTCTGCCTTGCAGTTCAACAGGTCGACCTCACTCCTTTGACAGGTCGACCCCACATTTCTTTCTGCCTAAAAATTACTTTTGTCTGAGCTCAGTGCATAACCTCAGAGACAATGTTCTTCATCTATTCTTGCCTACCAGTTATGCAACACTCTCTTCTTAAACCAAGCCATTGCATGATATTGCTTAATCCTTTTGTGGATCAACTTGGATTCAAAGTGCCTTGAACTTCTTGGAGGATTCCCAATCTATTATTGAGGTTGTTTATCAGAGTAAATCTTCAAGAAAAATTTTCTTTTATAGAGTCTTGTGATTGCCTTGAACATGAATGATTTTGGTTTAACATTAATGATTTCTTGAGTCTTGAAGTTTGATGGTCTTGAACATGTTTGTGATCGGGTTTAATAGACTTAAACTAGTTTCTTATATTTTGACTTGTTATGCCGTCTTGAATCTAAAAACTTTTTGAGTACAAAGGCATCCTTGATCGAGAAACTTCAGCTAAGTATTATTTTTAAACATTTGTTGAATCTGTTTATTTCAAAAAGTGGCTATACTTAAAGTAAGCTCAAGGCAGAGCAATGGCACTGTTGCTGAGAAATATATCTCCTCATCAAAAAAAATAAGGTTCGATATGTCATGAGGTGGCTATGCTATCTCTGTTCTAAGTGAAGCAAAATCGTGAGCTACACTGAGTAACTAGGGGTGCTTGCGTCTAGTAAACGTGCACACTCACGTCAAAAGGTGGTTGCTACACTTGACTGCTCGTAAAATGATAGCAATCATCTTTCAAATGATTTCAAAAGAAAAATCTGAATGTGTAGCTCTCATGAATCAAATCTAAGTCATCTAAGTGTTTAGCCTCAATACTTATTGTGGTCACTTTCAAGGGAACCAATGAAACTGAATGAGTAAGATAAGAAAAGGTTAATCTTATTTTGACATGAATTTTTGGTTCACTACTATTAAACTTGCATGCAAATGTCTTCATGTGATTCTACTGAGTAGGTCAGAATTCATTAGCATTAAACCAATCTGAATATAAGAGCTGGTTCATTTGGGTTCTATAACTGAAAATTCTGAAAAATCCATAACTCTGATTTATGAACTTGGTTTCAGATTAAAGAACCTCCATTCTTTCTTGAGAAGTCATATCTTGATGCTCCTTGTTGTTTGCCTTCATCTGCCATATCTACATAAATCATTCAGGCTGCCATGATTACATTACCTTGGTATCATCCAACAAGTGATATTATCTTGATGCTCCTTTCAAGTCGAATCCAAAATCATTGGTATCTTCTGTCAAGTGATATCCCTTTGCTTCTCATTCATTGGCATGTGGCATAAGTCCTCGCATCATTAGCATCATGCTTTCATGCAATAGGGTGGCATGCACGTCTTCACCTCCTACAATTGTAGCTTGCATTTATCATTTTCATGCATTGCATAGAAAATCCAAAAAATCTGAAAACTAGAAAACCACTAAAAATCTTGCAAAATCTGACATCACAAAAATGTTCCTTGGCTGCTCTATCCATCTCATATTTGTGAAATTGAATCATGCTGCTGTGACTCCATTTCTCACACTTACAATGTCTTTGCCAACCCACGGGACACCACCATGTTCGATACATCCATATCATTCATTGGTATCAGTCCTATAACTGGTTTTCCACAATTGGTTGTTCTCTTTGGTTATCTTGTCAGCTTTAATAAGTGTACAACCATTGGCATGTATTTCCAAATCATTTTCTGGACTGTTGCCTGCAATGCCATGTTTCTCCACATTATGGTTGCTTGTAATGATGTCACATAGGCGATGCCAGAGCGTCATGTAAGTCTCTTTGTGTGAGTCTCTCTTTCTCTTTTCTGGATCTTTTGATGTTGTCAAAGGGGGAGAAGTTTATGTGAGTCATTAATCACAGCATGTGGTAAGTTTCTGTGAGTCATTAATCAAAGAATCCACTCTATGTGTCAAAGGGGGTGAGAACCATGTGAGTCATTGTCAAAAGGGGATAGGGAGAGAATCCTCTTCTTCTTCTTCTTAAGAATGTTTTTTACTCATAGTTTCCATGTGACTTACTAATGCATGTGAATCTCTAATGACTCATAGTTCAGAATGACTCATAGTTGCCATAATCAAAAAGGGGGAGAATGTTGAACATATGTGCAACATGATTACTTTTATGGTTTTCATGATGTCTGCTCTGTAGTCATTAATGAGCTATACCTGCACTTGATAATGTTAATATTCATACATTTCAGGTCATTATACCTCAGTTAGACGATCAAGATCAAGAGACATGGTTCAGCAAGTCTATACATACATCCAGCAAGTCTATACATCCAGCGAGTCTATACATTCTTCAAAGTCTATACATTCTCCATGCATCTTCATAGCAAGTCTATACACTCGGCTCTAGCAAGCACATCAGTCTATACATCCATCAGCTCAGTGCACAGCAAGTCTATACAGCAGTAAGTCTGTACATTCTTCAGCAGCAAGTCTGTACATCCTTCAGCAGCAAGTCTATACATCAGCAAGTCTATACAGCAGCAAGTCTATACATCACGTTGGCTACTAGCACAAACACATAAAGTCTGTACGTTGGCTGCTAGCACAAACTCAAAGTCTGTACGTTGGCTGCTAGCACAAACTTAAAGTCTATACATTGTCAGGTTGAAGTCTGTACATTGGCTGGCTGCTTCAACACAAAGTCTATATGTTGTCTGGTTGAAGTCTGTACAATGTATAGTTGCTCCAACACAAAGTCTGTGCATAGTCAGTGCATTCGGTTGATTCATGGCAAAGTGAAAGCCATATGATCGCGTCCAAGCCTTGATACAAATCTCTTCTACACGGATGAAGTTACAGACTTGAACAGGCTGCTAATGGTCTCAAGCGACTGAGCTGGAGGGCTAACGAACCAACCCGGCTGAACTGGGGGTCTGCCCAGCTGGCGGTCGACCGCCAGCACAGGGGCGGTCGACCGCCCCAGCTAGGGAATGCCAGTTTGAAAGTCTGTCAGCTGGCGGTCGACCGCCAGCCAGTAGCGGTCGACCGAAAATCCCAGGGCTCACCAATCTACAGTATTTCTCAGTAGCGGTCGACCGCCAGCCCCGAGCCATCAATTGTTGACTTTTGTTTCCACTTCAAAAAGAGCCATTCAACATGGATTTGTTTAATCCAAAAATCACCTAATCACCCACGATTTGTGGATCTGGTCTAAGGCTTGTCTATAGACCATTCAAAGTCTATAAAACCAATACAAGAGGGTTAGAAACCCTAGTTGATGCAGTTGATGAAGTGAATCAAAGAGAGCTCAAGGGAGGCCATTTCGCAAGTACTGTAGCACCTGCGTGAACAGTATTTCGGACTGGAGTTCTTCATCCTTCCAAGGTGATTCAAGCTCAGATCTGAAGCCAAGCAACCTCCAAGCAAGCAAGAAGCATTCAAGGCTCTCAAAGGTGATCAAAGCTACATCTATACACCTCTTCATCAACTCAAGGAGATTCAAGAAAAGATCAAGCTACATCCAATATCGTCTCTATCAACTCAAAGGGATCAAAGGAAAATCAAAGCTCTTCATCAAATCCTCAAGAGATTCAAGTTCCAGCAAACCTCAGACAAGATTTTTTCTCTTAAGCATATTCTATATCTTGTTGAGTGTTTTTCATAAGTTGTTCTTTTTTCATTTCTTTCAAACACTTGAAATTGAGAATCGTCCCTACCGGTGGTTAGTAGGAAGGTAATCGGAGGCTGTCCGATTTGTGGTGTTGACGTCCCTACCGGTGGTTAGTAGGAAGGCAATCGGGAGTTCTCCGATCTGAGGTGTAGCCGTCCGTGCCGGCTTTGTGTGTAGGAAGACAGAAAGAGGGTTTTCTCTGTTCTGTGGTTTAGGACGTGTCCCCGTTCAAGCTGTGAGTCAGCAGGAAAGCCTCACTGGGTTTTGGTGAGGGGTGGACGTAGGTTGCGGGGTTGCAACCGAACCACCTTAAAAATCCCTGTGTTGTGGGTTGTTTATTGTGTGTGATTGCTCTATATCTTCTACCCCCATTCACAGGTTCGTGTGGTTCCATACTTGGTAATCTTGTTTACACACTCAAGCACTCATATTTGCACCTTCGGTTTTATCTACGGTTTAATTGAGCTTAGCACTTTGACTGCATCCCTTGGGCGGCCTGCTGCACCCTTGCACACAGGCGCCAAGGTGAAAGTATTGCTAAGTGTTTCCCTTGCTTAGACTCGCATGCACCTTAGTTGATCACCACTACATTCACACACATATGAACTTTGAGTGATCAACATAGCACACACACACGTACGGTTGTTGCAAGCTATTGCATGCTCTGTGCCACTCTACTTAATTCCGCTGTGCATTGTGTCTAAGTGATTCATTCACTTTATAGGAGTGGTTCATGCTTCCGATAGCTAAGAATTTTAAATAGGCCAAAGCTTTTGATAGGATCTATTCAACCCCCCCCCCTTCTAGATCCGTTTACACCTCGCGGGACCCAACAATTGGGGTGTGGAAACGGACTCCGGGGTTGAGTCCGGAGGGTTCTCTGCCATTTTTGGTCAACCGATGGGTGCTTTCGGTCGACCGAACGGCCCTCGCCATGGACAGGGTGACCTCGTGGTTGCGGTCGGCCGACTGACCGCGACCTTGAGGTCACTATCGAGAAGTCAACCGTGTTCATGAGAATGCGGTCGGGGTCAGACCGCGTTGAGACGGAGGATCGGCCCCTTTTGGCTGGTTGATCGACCCCCTTTTGGTCGACCGAACCCAGGGTTTGGTCGACCGAAATTGGGGTTTTCTGCTCGTTTTGGCCCCCGGTCGACCCGGTTGTGATCCATTGATCGACCTATGGCCCCGTGGATGTCCCAAACACCCCGGGGATACCGTGACCATGTTTTTGGATGTCCGAAGGTACCGTGTTACCTCGATTAACGTGCCAGAGGGTTTTGAGGGTCCAGGTGACCTCGTGTGTTCCGGACTTTCGTGTTACGCTTCATCGAGTTACCGTGTCTCGGTATGAGTACGGAGGGCTATTCTCGCACGTTGTTAGCTTTCTTGGAAAGTGGTTTCCGTGTGGGCCATGCGTATGGCCTATGAACTCTATGTTCAGTGACCTAGCTTGGGGCTAGGGATTTTCGTAGGTTTCCCTTGGAAAGGGGATGAACTTGGTGACTATGAGCCGTCTTAAGAATTATTCTCGACCGTGGTTTCTGAGGGGGTAGGGAAGATTGACGACATGATGCCGTGTGGTACGATGGTCTTGACCCGAGTCGTGTGACTCAAGGACCGTCGAGTTTATTAGGTCTAGATGACTGTCCAGAGTCTGGTGGCCTCGAACCACCTGGTACTCCGTGTTACTCGCAATGGGTGCATGTGTGACCTTCTGTGTTTCATCTCTCTACGGAGAGTGTTCATGTTTTGTGACCCTCCACTAGTCGTAGCTTGCCTGGGCACTCGTGTGCCTACCTAGGAGTGGTGGAGAGCTACACACGAGAGTGATGGTTTTTAGGCTGGTTTTTCGTAGGTCCTCCCACTGTAGCGGCTCGAGTCTGGGTGATGAGGGCATCTCACGACACTCCCTCTAGCTCGGGTCGCTTGCACACTTTTGGATATGGGATGGCTGCGATCTCTACATGTTATCTTCCTTTTCCTTGATCCCATCTTATGTATTTTCATTTTATTGAGTCTTATCTTATGTACTTTCTTTTATTGAGTCATAGTGTTCTAGTCTATTTCTCTTATTTTGTGTAATTGGGCCTTAGTACCTTAGTTTGGGCCTAATGGGTTGAGTCTAGGACTTGTTGGGTCTTTTGTCTTAATGTCAGGGTCATTTTGGTCATGTAAAGAGTGGTTGCCTATAAATAGGCCCCATCTCTCCCCATGTAATCACTTTTGGATGGATATTGAAAGAGCCATTCTACCACCTCTCTTAATCTCTCACACTCTTTCACTCTCTCTCTCTCTCTCTCCCTCCCTCTCTCCCAAAGAGAAGTTCGCCCCCCTCCTCTCTCTCCTCTCCTCCCAACTACCTCCAACTCTCACCTACCCCTATTAAAGCTTCCCACTTCCCATAGCCATCTTTACTCACCCTTCCTTAGTCCCAAGGAAGAATCTTCCCCATTCCAACACTCTCTTCCCCATTCCAACACAATCACCTCTCTTCCCCACACAATCTCCCAACTTCCAAGACCAATTTGAATTTGAAACCCTTCCCTCCATAGCTTTGGCCGCCCCTCTCCCCTTCCATTAGGCCAAATTCGCCCCCCCCCCCCCCCCACCTCCTCTCCCACTCAACCTCTCTCTTGTGCACACCCACTTCTCCACCACCACCTCTTACAGCTCCAGCTCCCTCTCCACCCATCCCTGCCCCACCAGAACCCCTTGGAAGCCCTAACCACGTCCCTCCCCTCTCCCAAACCCTCAGCCATCACCCCAAGCTATGCTAACTCCCCTTGCCCCACCCCTTGTTCTTGCAAGTTGCAGTTTCAGGTAGCAGGTCGCAGGCAGCAGAGTGGGGTCCTGAAGTCGCTTCATCCCCGGCCGCTCCCTGCTCCTCCCGGTGTCAAGGCCTATATCTCTGGAAAGGTCGTCCAGAGAGATTTCAAGGCGAGGTGGTTTCGTTGATATCCGAGTTCCGAGCTGTCCGCAGGAGCCGATCTCCCTCGACCACGCAGAAGCCCTCTGGCAGGGAACCAGAGCCTCAGCTCCAGTCCGACCACGGCTTCTTCCTTGAAGATCTGGGCGCCATTTTGGGAGGGCAGAAACTAATTCCAGTTAGCTGTCATCTCCACGAAGAAGGACTTCATTCGGCCCCCGGAGCTTCCAGTTACCATTTTCTTCGTCGGAGTGTGTAGTCTGCCCCCTGTGGGTTCAGGTTTGACCTGTCCCTACTTATCCTACTACCTCGCTCTCCTCCGATCTCGGATTATGGCCCCGTCAAATTCTTCTCGAAGCTACTCCGACCACGCTCACGTCACCGCCCGTTTCGTTCTAATCGGAGTTCGGGAGCGTCCACAGTGCCTTCTGCAACCCACTGCATCCGTTCTGCACCAGCCAGAGACAGAAGTTGCTGTCCGGTTCCAGTCACCGACCCGATCAGCCCCGAGCTCCTGAGCCTCCCCAAAAATTCAGACATCATCCTTGGTCCGTTGGGAAGCTTTTGGCATGAGTCTCATCAAGATCTGAGCTCTGTGGAATTTGTGGCAGCATCATCACCGCCCCACTGTCCAGCAACTCTGAAGATTGGTAGAACCGGCAACGCTCCGAACGTCGGGTTTTCTTCATAATTCCCCCACCCCGCTTGGCCGGCTGAAGGCCCCTCCCTGCGTGGAGGTAGTTTTGACTATAATAAGTTTAATCCCCACCCCAAGATCATCCCTCCTGCAAGAGGCGTAGTGCTGTACTCTTTAATTTTCAGGTCAAGCGACAATCGCCGCAGCGTTCGGGTATTTACCCATGCTTCCCGGCGCGCCCTCGTCTCCGAGCGAGATCGATGTCTTCACACCGATCAGGTGAGCCACTGGTACTGTCATTGATTGCCTCATTTCTGCAATTTCAGTATTGCTTTGAATGCCCATCGGACGGTGAGAAGAGAGCCCGATCTTGTATGCTACTTTGTGAGTGACCACCGCAGACCGAGAGTGAGTGCCACCCAAACCCCGCCCTGCGGGCCAGCCGCCCATGAAGTTGGGAATCCCAGGCCCATTGAGGGTCAGCCTAAGCCAACTAAGTCACTTAGAATCATTGGGTCCCGCCCAGGACCCTCACCAACATCCCCCGGCCCTACCGGGTGATCACGTGTGCCGTGTGAGTAAGCCGCTATTGTGAGAATCATTGGAGTACTTGTATGCTTGCGGGACTAGGTCCTAGGGTCATCAACTCATACTTAGTCAACTTTGGGCTGTGCCACATCAAATGGTATCAGAGCGGTCATAGGCTTGTCCTTACAAGTCTAGTCTTGGGTCACACTAAGTCTTTCATAGGTGCATCCGCACACCCTTGCATAGCCCACCCAACTTTGCATGACCACTCGTAGTGGAGTCCATTATCAAGTCAATCCATCCTCTTCTAATACCACCATGAATCCCAATCCCCAAGGAAATCCCACTCACAATGAGCATGAGCTTCCCGACCACATGAGATTTCTTGTGGAAGGCATGACCAATATTATGGGACGGCTTGATGATATAACGGCCCGACTTGAACAAATTGAGGAAAATAGGACTGCCCCAAGGGTAGGAGATAGGAGGGAACCACCCCCACATGTGGAGCCAGCCATAGGAGAGCCCAACCTTGACCACCCTCCCGAACCGGAAAGGGACCCACCTCCTAGAAGGAATGAGAGACTCCCCCGGGACAATCCGGATGACCAACTTATGAGACTTGTGAAAGTCGATGCACCCACCTTTGATGGGTCTCATCATCCGAGCATCTACTTAGATTGGGAGGTAGCCATGGACCAATATTTTGATTGGTACCCAATGACTGAGGATAGGAGAGTCCGGCTTGCAAAGATGCAATTAACCAAACTAGCCAAGACTCATTGGATGAATGTTGAGGCATTAAGGATACTTAGGAGGGAAGCTCCCATCACCACATGGGGGGCCATGAAAGACCAACTCAAACTAAAATATGTCCCACCCTCCTACCATCAAAACCTCCTAGATGAGTGGCAAGCCTTGACCCAAGAGGGAAAGACCGTTATGGAGTACATTGAGAAGTTTGACTACTATCTTCTCAAGTGTGGAGTCCAAGAGGACCCCGCCGTCACACTCTCCCGCTTTAGGAATGGACTCCAATTTCATATCAAAAAGGAGTTATTCATGCGTCAAGTAGTCACTTTAGAGCAAGCCTACCAAGTAGCTCGGGATGCCGAGAAATTCTCTCGGTATACACGAATGGTTCCCCTCGGGGGATGGACCCTAAAGCCATGGCACCTCGGGCCAACCCTCCACCTCCCCAAAGAGGTCTCCTTCCCACACCCATGGGAGCTCCTCCCACCCGGGTCACTCCTCCTAGTGGCACTCCACCACCCCGCCCCACAAGTGGGCCCCTAAACACAACTCCCAATAGGCCCAATCCGACACCCACCCCCCCTTACACTAAGATGACCCCAAACCATCAAAGTGGGCAGCAATGCTTTAGGTGCTATGGGTATGGACACTTTGCCAATCAATGCCCCACCAAGGGAGCATCTAACTTGCTCATAGAGGAGACTAATCCCCAACCCCAAGTTGAATTTGAAGGGGAAGTTGAGATATATGAACCCTCTCTTGAATGGGAGGAGGAGTATGAGAACCACTACATAGAGACCAACCAAGAACAACTCCCTCCATCCACCGACTCCCACCTCGGAGTGGTTAGGTGCACCTCACTCAAACCCAAGAGCATGATTGGAAAAGAAACACCATATTCCATACCTACATCCGGATAGGGAGCCATGTTAGAAAGGTCATCTTGGATAATGGAAGTAGTGTGAATGTGGTGTCACCCAACACCGTCAAACTTTTGGGCCTTACCACCTCCCTACATCCACACCCATATCGGGTAGCATGGATTGATGCCACCTCCATACCCGTTAGTGCTCGTTGCCTTGTCCCCATTACATTCCAATCCTATCAAAGCCAAGTATGGTGTGACATCCTACCAATGGAGGTTGGGAGTATACTCCTAGGGCGGCCTTGGATCTATGATGTAGATGCCACCTTCCTTGGAAGGACAAACACTTGCATCTTCACTCATGAGGGAAAGAAAATCCAACTCAACCCTTCTCCACCCCGCACCCTTCCCAAGAAAACATCTCCCTCCCTTGAGGGATCTCCTACCCCTCCCACTATTCCAAACCCACCAAACCCCACCCCATCAAACCTTAATCCTAGTATCATCAATGAGCCTCCTAGGAGCCTACACCTCATCACTAGGAAAGAGCTTGAGGAAGAAGTCAACCACGGAGAACAAGTGTGTGCCATTGTCATTTGCCTCGGGGAATCGACCCCAACCAACCCACACCCAATAGAAATTCAACAGCTCCTTGAGGAATTCCATGATGTGTTTCCCGAGGAACTCCCGGACAAACTACCACCCATGCGCGATGTGCAACATGCCATCGACCTCGTGCCCGGGGCCACCTTGCCAAACCTCCCACACTACCGCCTCAACCCCACCGAGCATGCCGAGCTCAGGAGGCAAATTGAGGAGCTCATCAAGAAGGGCTTCCTCCGGATTAGCAAAAGCCCTTGTGCCGTCCCAGCTCTTCTCACACCCAAAAAGGACGGAACTTGGCGCATGTGTGTGGATAGCCGAGCCATCAACAAGATAACGGTCAAGTATAGGTTCCCCATCCCTCGGTTAGATGATATGTTAGACATGCTAGCTGGAGCCACCATCTTCTCCAAAATTGACCTCAAGAGTGGCTACCATCAAGTTCGCATTAGGCCCGGGGACGAGTGGAAAATCGCCTTTAAGACTAAGGGCGGTCTCTATGAATGGCTTGTCATGCCTTTTGGCCTATCTAATGCACCAAGCACCTTTATGCGCCTCATGACCGAGGTCCTCCGGCCCTTCATTGGCATCTTTTTAGTTGTCTACTTTGACGACATCCTCATATATAGCCAATCCAAGGAAGCCCACCTCGATCACCTCAAACAAGTGTGCACCATTCTTAGGAAGGAGAGTCTCTTTGCTAACCCTGGGAAGTGTCATTTCTTGACCAATCAACTAGCCTTCCTAAGATTTATTGTCTCATCCCAAGGGGTATCCATGGACCCCGAAAAGGTCCAAGCTATTCTGGAGTGGCCCGAGCCCAAGACCCTTCATGAAGCCCGAAGCTTTCACGGGCTAGCTACCTTCTATAGGAGATTCATCCGTGAGTTTAGCACAATCACCGCTCCTATCACGGATTGCCTCAAGAAAGGCACCTTTGTGTGGACTAGGGCAGCCTCCAAAGCATTCCTAGAGCTCAAGGAAAAGATGACCAAAGCCCCGGTCCTTTGCCTACCCGACTTCTCGAAAGTCTTCGAAGTCACTTGTGATGCATCCGGGGTAGGGATTGGGGGCATTCTTAGCCAAGAGGGTCACCCGGTAGCTTATTTTAGTGAAAAACTTTGTGAGGCTAGGACTAGGTACTCCACCTATGACAAAGAGTTTTATGCCGTGGTTCAATCCCTTCGACATTGGAGGCACTATCTCCTACCCAAGGAGTTTGTGATCTTCTCAGACCATGAGGCTTTGAAGTACCTCAACACCCAACAAAAGCTTAATGCCCGCCATGCCCGATGGGTAGAATACATTCAAGCTTACACCTTTGTCCTCAAGTACAAGATGGGTTGTGAGAACCGCACCGCCGATGCGTTAAGTAGGCGGGTAGCCTTACTCTCCACCATCCAGGTGGAAGTGAACGGGTTTGAGAGAATCAAAGGAGAAAATCCAAATTGCCCCGACTTTTGGACTCACTACAACACCCTTTTCACTCAGCCCCACAAGGAACATGAGGGGTTCATACTTCAAGAAGGGTATCTATTCAAGGGAGCTAGGCTTTGCATACCCCGGACTTCACTTCGAGACTTCCTAGTTTGGGAGTTACACAGTGGTGGCCTAGCTGGTCACTTTGGGGTCCAAAAGACCATAGAGCTAGTTGAGAGGCAATTCCATTGGCCTAGTCTCAAGAAGGATGTGGCCCACATTGTGGGACAATGTCGCATTTGTGCCTCAGCCAAACAAGTGAAGCAAAATACTGGGCTTTACACACCTCTACCCATACCAGACCGACCTTGGGAAGATTTGAGCATGGACTTCATCCTTGGCCTACCTAAGACTTTGCGCAAACATGATTCCATCTTTGTAGTGGTTGATAGGTTCTCTAAAATGGCCCACTTTATCCCATGTTCCAAGACCTCCGATGCTTCTAGGGTCGCCCGATTATTCTTTGATGAGGTGGTCCGACTCCATGGGTTACCTAAGACTATTGTGTCTGATCGGGATGTGAAATTCACCAATTATTTTTGGAAGACTCCGTGGCACCTGATGGGAACCCTCCTCAAATTCTCCACTGCTTACCATTCTCAAACCGATGGCCAGACTGAGGTGGTCAACCGAAGCCTTGGGAACTTGCTTCGTTGCCTTGTAGGGGACCACCCTGGGAATTTGGATCTCCTCTTATCTCAGGCCGAGTTTGCCTACAATGATTCTGTCAATAGGTCCATAGGCAAGAGTCCATTTGAGGTTGTACATGGTTATAGGCCTAGAAAACCTTCCGATCTTATCCCCCTTCCCCCACATGCTAGAGTGTCAGTCTAAGCTGAGTCCTTTGCACAGCATATCAAAGAGTTGCATGATGACATCTGCAAGCATATAGGAAAGAGCAATGAGGCTTACAAGAGGCGGGCTGATGCGCATCGGCGCCACTGTGAGTTCCAAGTGGGAGACTTGGTGATGGTGAGGACGGAGCGGCTCCTTCCGGGACCTGCCTCCAAGTTGAGGGCACGGGGTTCGGGACCCTTTCGAGTTCTGAGACGACTTGGCAGTAATGCTTATGAGCTAGACCTCCCTGAGGGTTTTGGGGTACACCCTACTTTCATTATGGCGGACCTGGTACCCTACAAGGGCCCCGCGGTGGAACCCAGTGAGGAGCTCGAGCCTTTACCCAACCTTGAGAGAGACACTCCCGGAGGGACTCCACTTTCTAGCTTAGACCGACGAGAGCAGGTAGAGGCAATACTGGATGAGCAGAGTATCATTACTAAGCACAAGGTGTATCAGCACTACCTGGTTAGGTGGAAGAACCGTCCCCCGATAGAGGATACGTGGGTGAGTCGAGAGGATCTGCTGCGCTTGGATCCCGACATGCTGGAGCATTACGACAGCCAGGCGGACCCATACTCGACGGGGTCGAGTTCTCCCCACCCCGGGGGATTTGATGAGGGCATCTCACGACACTTCCTCTAGCTCGGGTCGCTTGCACACTTTTGGATATGGGATGGCTGCGATCTCTACATGTTATCTTCCTTTTCCTTGATCCCATCTTATGTATTTTCATTTTATTGAGTCTTATCTTATGTACTTTCTTTTATTGAGTCATAGTGTTCTAGTCTATTTCTCTTATTTTGTGTAATTGGGCCTTAGTACCTTAGTTTGGGCCTAATGGGTTGAGTCTAGGACTTGTTGGGTCTTTTGTCTTAATGTCAGGGTCATTTTGGTCATGTAAAGAGTGGTTGCCTATAAATAGGCCCCATCT
The DNA here is from genome assembly GCA_022559845.1 of Amorphophallus konjac. Lineage (NCBI taxonomy): Eukaryota > Viridiplantae > Streptophyta > Magnoliopsida > Alismatales > Araceae > Amorphophallus > Amorphophallus konjac. The sequence continues at coordinate 96,066 of JAHNEJ010002496.1, read as the reverse complement.
CTCCCCATGTAATCACTTTTGGATGGATATTGAAAGAGCCATTCTACCACCTCTCTTAATCTCTCACACTCTTTCACTCTCTCTCTCTCTCTCTCCCTCCCTCTCTCCCAAAGAGAAGTTCACCCCCCTCCTCTCTCTCCTCTCCTCCCAACTACCTCCAACTCTCACCTACCCCCATTAAAGCTTCCCACTTCCCCTAGCCATCTTTACTCACCCCCCCTTAGTCCCAAGGAAGAATCTTCTCCATTCCAACACTCTCTTCCCCATTCCAACACAATCACCTCTCTTCCCCACACAATCTCCCAACTTCCAAGACCAATTTGAATTTGAAACCCTTCCCTCCATAGCTTTGTCCGTCCCTCTCCCCTTCCATTAGGCCAAATTCGCCCCCCCCCCCCCACCTCCTCTCCCACTCACCCTCTCTCTTGTGCACACCCACTTCTCCACCACCACCTCTTACAGCTCCAGCTCCCTCTCCACCCATCCCTGCCCCACCAAAACCCCTTGGAAGACCTAACCACGTCCCTCCCCTCTCCCAAACCCTCAGCCATCACCCCAAGCTGTGCTAACTCCCCTTGCCCCACCCCTTGTTCTTGCAAGTTGCAGTTTCAGGTAGCAGGTCGCAGGCAGCAGAGTGGGGTCCTGAAGTCGCTTCATCTCCGGCCGCTCCCTGCTCCTCCTAGTGTCAAGGCCAACATCTCTGGAAAGGTCGTCCAGAGAGCTTTCAAGGCGAGGTGGTTTCGTCGATATCCGAGTTCCGAGCTGTCCGCAGGAGCCGATCTCCCTCGACCACGCAGAAGCCCTCTGGCAGGGAACCAGAGCCTCAGATCCAGTCCGACCACGGCTTCTTCCTTAAAGATCTGGGCGCTATTTTTGGAGGGCAGAAACTACTTCTAGTTAGCTATCATCTCCAAGAAGAAGGACCTCATTCGGCCTCCGGAGCTTCCAGTTACCATTTTCTTTGTCGGAGTGTGTAGTCTGCCCCCTGTGGGTCCAGGTTTGACCTGTCCCTACTTATCCTGCTACCTCGCTCTCAGAGGATGGGTGTCACGTCCAGATCTGATCTCGGATTGTGTCCCCGTCAACTTTTGCTCGAAGTTACTCCGACCACGCTCGCGTCACTGCCAGTTTCGTTCCAATCGGAGTTCGAGAGCGTCTACAGTGCCTTCTGCAACCCACTGCATCCGTTCTGCACCAGCCAGAGACAGAAGTTGATGTCCTGTTGCAGTCGCCGACCCGATCAGCCCCGAGCTTCTGATCCTCCCCAAAAATTCAGACATCATCCTTGGTCCGTTGGGAAGATTTTGGCGCAAGTCTCATCAAGATCTGAGCTCTGTGGAATTTGTGGAAGCATCATCACCGCCCCACTGTCCAGCAACTCTGAAGATTGGCAGAACCGGCAACGCTCCGAACGTCGGGTTTTCTTCATAATTCCCCCACCCCGCTTGGCCGGCTGAAGGCCCCTCCCTGCGTGGAGGTAGTTTTGACTGTAATAAGTTTAATCCCCACCCCAAGATCATCCCTCCTGCGAGAGGCGTAGTGCTGTACTCTTTAATTTTCAGGTCAAGCAACAATCGCCGCAGCGTTCGGGTATTTACCCACGCTTCCCGGCGCGCCCTCGTCTCCGAGCGGGATCGGTGTCTTCACACCGATCAGGTGAGCCTCTGGTACTGTCCTTGATTGCCTCATTTCTGCAAGTTCAGTATTGCTTTGAATGCCCGTCGGACGGTGAGAAGAGAGCCCGATCTTGTATACTACTTTGTGAGTGACCACCGTGGACCGAGAGTGAGTGCCACCCAAACCCCGCCCTGCGGGCCAGCCACCCACGAAGTTGGGAATCCCAGGCCCATTGAGGGTCAGCCTAAGCCAACTAAGTCACTTAGAATCATTGGGTCCCGCCCCGGACCCTCACCAACATCCCCCGGCCCCACCGGGTGATCACGTGTGCCGTGTGAGTAAGCCGCTATTGTGAGAATCATTGGAGTACTTGTATGCTTGCGGGACTAAGTCCTAGGGTCATCAACTCATACTTAGTCAACCTTGGGCTGTGCCACATCACTGGGTAGGGAGGAAAACCAGCTAGAGGGCCCGACGTAGTGCAGTCAGTCAGTGTGTGCACACATGGTCAGGGACTTCAGACGCGTGCCGACGAGCACGACCCCGACTAGACCCTTGTCCTATGGTTATTAGTACGGTGTCTCAGTTTTGCCTGGGGCGAGGGAGACACCTGAGGCGCGGACTAAGTCGTCAATGGACACATCCGGCCTTGCTTCTGGTGGGCAGGTACTCCCTTCACATGACGTAAGATTCCCGTGACTCGAGTTTCGGTTTCCCATATGTAAGACGTGATTTTTTGGATAGCTTCCTCGTGCTTTCCTGACGTAGTGGTCTAGGGTTTCCGGTAAGGGTTACCAAAATTTCTCCCTAGACGGTGTAGGGTTCATGACTGCGAGGTCATGACGGTTTCCCCGAACCATGTGGTCTTGGGTTGGTCGTCGCCTGTGAAGGCGGGCCTTTACGACAGAGCTGTCAGGGGATTTCTTCTGGCGGCTTAGCTAGGGTTTTATGTCTGTTCGGTAGTCCCCTGACTATGAGATCGGGGCATGCTTTCTGTACCATTAGGAGTAGTTTATAGAGCCGTGGTTTTATCGGCTACCGTGTTACAGTTGTTCTGCTTTTCTTTACCGTCATCGTTTTATGGTAGGGTTCCGCGGGACCCCTACTGAGCCAATGAGATGAGGCTCACCCCCTACTTTTCAGGTGTAGCGGTTCCTCCTCGAGGTTCGGATGTGCACCGCGGAGGTTCGTAGATGTCAGCTCGTCGGGCCAAGTGTTCACTCGGCGTTGAGTACGTTTCCTTTCCTGTAGATTGTGCTTTTTGGACTGGACTCTGTAGTTAGATTATTTAATTTAAAATGTAATTTCATTTTTGTTATATAAACTATTAATTATATTTGTTCCTACTTTATTTCATATTTCGATGTACCTTCACACTCCTTTCTAACCCTTCCGAGCTCTCCAACTCATGGGTGGTGGGCCAGGATTCGAATGGTATCAGGTTATTCCTGATATCCGGATCTTGGGTTGTTACAGATGGTATCAGAGCAGTGGTTGTGAAAGTACATGGGAATTTGAGATATTGCAGTGATCAGAGTTCATAAGGTCCAGTACTGTCGACAGCTGGCATAGGGTTTCATGTTTCTTTACCGTTTCGTTTCTCACGTGAGAGTTAGAGTGCAAGGCGTTGGCCCTATGAAGGTGGTTTTTGTTGTTGTCAGAGTGCCGGCATGGGGCCTGAGGAATGAGATAGAGAGCTTTCTTCCCCATTGGTGGCCTTAGTTGTGCTGCGTTGGGTAGAGTTTATCGGTAGGTGCGAGTCTGCGGTGCTGCGTTCGAGGAATCTACGGTGAGGTAAGGTGGCTGGCGAGGATTCTTTGTGGTTAGGTGGCCGTAAGTGTGCTCTGAGGGAGTTATTGTCATTTTGGCCACCCCAGTTTAGGATTTATCCAGCCCCTGAGGTGTCGAGATCGTGGTTTGAGGTGGCAGAGCGGGTGCTTTGATCGAGATATGCGCTCAGGCGAGGAGAGGATCTTCCTGATGAGCTGCTAATTGTCGACCCTGACCTTCTCGTCATGCTCTGTGGGATCTGAGATTATGTTCCAGTCCCGATCATGTTGCAGATTTTGAGGTAGGATTGGGTAGAGTTGTCCCAGTGAGCTATAAGTCCTGTGCTTCTGCGTGTGAATGGACTGTGTTAGTCCTAGACTTGGTTCGAGAGTGTGTGGCGGTGGCTTGGTTTATGGCCCATATTGCAGAATTTGGGTCCATTGTGCACTGCCTTGGATGTGCTGTGTGAGGCGGCAGATGAGATGTGAAGGTTCTGTGGCAGATTCGGGATTGAGGATGAGCGTTGGCAGGTGCCAATTGTGGTTCGTGTTGTGGCCCTTGGCATGGTGGTCCGCGCGATGGCAGCTCGGGAGATGGATATTTTAAGGACCCGAGAATCGAGAATGGATTGGTGTTAGCTAAGATAGATTCGAGAGAATGATGTTTGGTGGCCAGAAGTGTAGCAACTTTCGAGCCTGTCATCTTTTGTGGTTTCTTCGCTCCTCGACCGGTAAGCGTTTTGGCATGTTAATGGTTCCGAGATCAGAGACAGGTATAGGTTGGGAGCGTGTGGTAGTGGCTAGCTCAACCGTTGTGGCATAGTGCAGCTGGCGATCAGCAGAGCCAGTACTCGAGGTGTGGTAAGTTGTAGTTCAGGGAATTGCAATGATGGTGCATCGGGAGATGCTGTGAGTGTGGTCCGATGGGACACTTGAGGAGTGTTGTCAAAAGGAGTTGACCTGACGTAGTAATGGTTTTTCCTGGTGCTGGAAGGTGTAGCTCCCAATGTGCATGAGGTTCGAGGTCAGGTCAGGCGTGGAGATCTCTCGCTTTGAAGGAGGTATGTTGTTTTCTCCTTGGTCAGAGAGGATCGCATTTTTGCTAAGTTCATCGTCTTGCATCGTACGTTTGGATTGGTTGGCTTTCCTCTGTGTGCCATGAAATTCATGTGAGACGTGTTCGACGTTTTGGTAGTATTGTTGCCTGTGAGGATCCATTCCCATTCCCCTGATACATAAGGGTGTGTTGGCATCATTCTGGAAGGATGAGTGCCAGTTGGGTTGTGCTTCCAAGACTCGTGGCTGGTGTTGTGATTCCCGATACGTGGTAAATCGGAGCCTGCGGAGTTCCAGAGGATTGCCAGATCAAGAGAGAGAATCTATGCTCTGGGTTCAAGGTAATTGAGTTTTCCTCACCCGCTTTTTCGGAGTTAGCCAGTCAAGTTGAGGATTGTCGGGATGGTGGATCCCGAGTCGTCTGTGATGGTTGCACGTGTGGGATCAGAGTGCGCAGCGGAAGCCTGGTTGGCCCATAACCCACAGATGCAGGATTGTAGTATTGGTTGCTACGGGCAGATTTCTGAGGATTTGTATAGCGTTGGAGGATTGGTTCCTTGGTGTGAGATTATTTCTGGTTGTGTGAGCCATGTCGATTGCCGGGCCATTGTTAGAGGCATTATGGTTTGTGGCACCGGCAGGATGGAGAGTTGGGGACATGTTGGACGCACTGAAATATTCTAGGTGGTTTATCGTCTTATCTTTTATCATTTTATCAGTTTTATCAAGTGCGAGGGTGTGCCAGTCACATGTGTGACAAAATGTTCGGGCTTCGAGACTAGAGTGGTCCGAAGCCCAGGGTGCGCTCTGTCTGACTGACCAGACGATTGTGGGTATCGGTTCAGGACTGAAGACCCACCGTGCCATAAAGGTCACGACGTTAATTATATCCCCTCGGAGAGGGGAAAACCTCTGATTAATCGCCGAGATAAGGGGCCAAATGGCCTGAAGATCAACTTTCATTAAATAATGCAAGTTGGGTTGAAATTATTAAAATCCCCTATGCTATGGTGCAAGACGGTATTGAAAAAACCATGGCAGTCACATACGGACCATTTCATGTTCGGATGGGAGTCCAGATTAAGAACATCCCCAGTACACATGTGATACCTGGACGAATGTATGCTGGGATGCGGCAAGTTCGATATCTCAAGAAATTCAGAAGCTACAACTACAATTACCAGGTCCGAGTTCAATGGTGAAGCTGGTTAGAATCCTTCTCCGTTTCTCTATTTGGAAGATTTGGAGGGAACGGTGTTCAAGAATTTTCGAGGACACTGCAGCCACTTCAAAAATAAAACTCTTCATCCAAATCCTTGAAGACGCCAGAAGTTGTATAGAATTCCATGGGCTGAGTAGATTAATAAGAAGGGAGAAAACTATATTCAAAAGGTTTAATTTAAATTTCTGATAATCTCTGAGTCCACAACATGTGTGGTCCAGAGTTTCTTGTTGTTTTCATCTGCTAGTCCTTCCTAGCAGAGTTATGATGTACATTTCCTTCTTTAATACAAAAGCATATTACTTATCAAAAAAAGAAATGAGGAATTATGGTTGAATCCCGATCAAACGGTTGAAACATCGGAGGAAATTGGCCCAGCACCAAGTTAGGCCATGACCACAAGAGGATGGCCAAGCTTATCTTGCGAGGGCAACTTTGATATTTCCCCACATACAGGGTCAAAGGGGGAGAGCTTCCGGACAAATCGCCACTAATTTCAAGTTCGTTTCCTTTATTGTAATGTTTTCATGGCATTTCTTTTATTATCGTGTTGTTTCTCCCTCCTTTTTTGTTGGATCAATGCTTTATCGCTGCCATTCGTTTTGTATATCCTTTTTTATCAATTTCTGAGGTTTTAAGAATTAGCATCCACTTCACGGGCGCAGATTTTGGTTTCTTTTTTATGGGTTTTCTATTTTTTAAGAATTAGCGACCGTGGGGTGGCCACCCATTCAGGAAAGGGCGTCCGCATCAAGGGCGCAAATTCTGAGGTTTTCTTTTTTTTCTTTATTTCTTTTAACCCATTTCTGAGGAATTGGCGCCTGCGCAAGCGGGCGTTCATTAATTAGCGTCCAGAAACTAGGCGTAGATTCCTTTATTATCCTTTTTTATCTTGTCTTTCCTTTCCTTTTTTTTATCAGAGCGATTAGCGTCTATTTACATGGCCGTTCATTAATTAGCGACTTTCTCTCAGTCGCTGATTCTTCATTTCTTTTTTTTTGGGTTAAATTTCTTAATTCAAGGAATTAGTGCCCCCCGGGAGGGCGTTCATTAATTAGCGATTGTTTTCGTGGCCGTTAATTCTGAGTTTTATCCTTTTTTAACAAATTCCTAATTCTGAGAATTAGCACCTCTGCAGGAGGGTGTTCATTAATTAGTGTCCATAATATGGGTGTTGATTCTTTGAATTAGCGACATCTGAGGTGGATGCCCATTCTCTTAATGACAGAACCTCCCAGATAGAGGCCCATCCGTGGGTTCAAACTTTTCATTTTATCGCCTCTGGCTTGTTTGTTTCAAGTTCAGTTCAGTCCATTCTTTGTGTCATCATCTTCCTAGCAAAAATTTGGCAGCACCTCCACTATACCAGGAGCGTGGGGGGGGGGCGTAAATAGGGGACGCACCTACGGAGAAACTCTGGTATGGCGGTAACATCCCGTCATCCATTATGGGCGCAAAGATCCCGAGGGCTAACCTATAAAGGACCCCGCCGACCCATGGGTCGCCACAAACTCATCGCCGAGATGTGGACTTTGAGCTATCGCCGTAACAGCTATCGATGTTCACTCCTCAAGGGGAATCCGCCTGGGGTCCATGTTAAGTAGTAACGAGCTCCCAGGGGTCCCGAGTGATCAAAACCCTGAAGTTCGGAATTCATGGAAAAGGAACCGGTTGTTTTGGGATTAAATCCCATGTTCCACACCCCCTTAGAACCATGGCCATTGGATTCATCCAAGTTCTAAAATGGGGTTTTGAGAAGAAAATCACGCTCATGACGAAGCAAAGGAGACAAATATTGGGCTTCCGATGGTTGGCAACCCAGGGCCACACTCATGGAGGGGAGTGAGCTCCGGGCCGGTGGCCATCGTGATGAAAATCGCCGTATGGGCTTGGAGAAATAAAAAAAAGGGGGTTCATCTTATCTACTGTGGGAAGAGAAGCAAGTGGAGGAGCAAGCGAATATATATATATATATATATATATATATATATATATAAGTGTGCATGCAGATCTGGACATAGGGATTAACCAAAGGAAAAAAGGATCAGGGTTAAAACCCCGCTTTCATTTCTCTGAACGGGGCTCTTATCCTTCGGCCGCACAAAGCCTTATGAATGGCCAAGAAAGGGGACAGGAGAAAGGACCTAGAAGAAGAAAAGGGGCAAAGCAAGTAGGGAGGGGAACCCACCCTTACACGGAGCTCGCTGGCACTCTCTCTCCCTCTCTCTCTCTTTCTCTCTTCTCTCACGGCGGATGCTTCGGGCTTCAAGATTTCAGACTTCGGGCTTCAAACGTCCAGGAGTCCAACTGCCTAAGAATCTTTTCTGGCTCCATAGGGGGCCTATTATAGGGGGGTGAGACCCCTTCTTCGGAGGGAAGGCTCCCACGCACTTTTTCTTCTTTTCTTTTTTCTTTTCTTCTTTCTTCTGCTATCGCCGCTGCTGTGCTGCCATGTCACCCGCCGCTACTGCTGACGTCGCTTCCGCTGCGACTACAGTGTTGTAGGGGAGAGGGCTGGGGCATGGAGGCTGCCGTGGTGGCACCCCCATCGCCAGCCACGCAGGCGAGCAGGAGTTCGGCAGCATGGGAGCGCCGCTGGTTTTGCGTGACGGCATTGGATCGTAAATGCTACAGTACCCGAACATGTGAAAATAGCATCCACGGGGTAGGCCGTGGTTTCTTCAATTGGCGTCCATGTGAAGGGTGCTGATTCCTTGGCTTATATATATTTCAGCAATTTTAAAATATCGCCAGGAATTGGCGTCCACTCACAGGGTGCTCATTCATGAATTCGCGTCTACTTGAGGGGGCGCCCTTTCTTTGGATTTTCAAAAATCTACAACTTCAGGAAATTCCAGGAATTGGCGTCCAGACATTGGTCGCTCATTCTTTTATCACCGTTATGGCGCTATTTGTCAGCCTTATCAGCCATTTTTCACCCTTAGGTGCTATTTTCACCCTTAAATTAGCCTCTTCTGGGAAGTCGTCGTTTCTTTTGGCGTCTCCTCAAGGGGGTGCCCATTGCATAAGTTGACCTATTCGAGGGCTGAGTCGACCTGAGGGAATTGGCGTCCATGCAGGAGGTGCCAATCGAAGAATTGGCGACGACTGTCGTGGCACCATTTTTTTTTGAATGCCAACAAGACACATGACGAAAAGTGTGCCGCATGAGTACCCTATTCATTTGTTGGTAGCTGTGAGCGGCTGGTAAGGCTAGCCGGGTGGTCTGCTATGGTAAGGATCTGTCATGGTTGGAGATCCGTGTGCATTGGTCGCGGCGTCATCGACCAGGTTGTTGTTGTGGCAGATGACACTTTTCTGTCCTAGAGATTTGTGCCATGACCTATTCAGGTTGTGTCCTGTGGCTCTGTAGCGATAGCAGAGCCGAGGATTGGCAGGCGTCCATTTGGAATAATTGTGATGAAGCTAGGATGAGACTCCGTAATGGACGATGCCTATGTATGGTGTCCCTGGAGGGATGTTGTCGTCGAATGGAGAGCCTTAGTCTTGTGATCAGCATGGGAGGATTTTCCTGTAAGTTTGAATCAAGTGCTGTTGTGGACCGAGGATTTTGGAATCTCGTCGTTCTATTTTGCCGTACTCCCTGAGAGGGTAGAGTTGGTGCGAGGGCCAAGATCGGATGCGGTGTTCAAGTGAGGATCGGCTCGAGTTTCAGAAATGGTCTATGCATGAGTCAATGGATGGCCTATTGAGATTTGGAATGTTCTGATTGGGCTTGAGGAAGTTGAGCAAGTGAGGGTTTCCTGTTGACGAGTAACTGGTGACCAGCGAATGATCTTTCACAGACAGAAGATGCTAGTTGTAGTGAATCAAGATTGGCGAGAGCCATGTGCAAGCGAGGCCTTTGGTGGCCGATTATGAGATATACCTTCTTTCCGAAATTGGATTTGGGATTTGTTGAAGGTTTGTGATCGGACCGGAGTTGGTCCTATGCTGTTAATGGCATTCGGCTTGATAGGTGTAAGATGGTTCATGGCGCATAGCTGACGGGTTTGTGGCAGTTAGTTGAGATGACTGTGTGAGCTAGTTGAGACTCAGTGAAGGTTGTCCCTTGTGCTACGCGTAAGACTAGTTAGCAGAATGAGAAGCTGATGTTTGATTGGTCCGCCGAGCATGGGATTTGATCGGTGGCAGGTTCTCATGACGAGGATTACGTCTCCTTAATAAGCGAGATGGTGGCAGCGATGCCATGGTTGGAATTCCATTGTGGCTGAGGTAGGGCCAAACTTGTACCCTTTTGTGTGCTATGCTCGCTCAGAGCATCAGTGTGTATGGGGTTGTGGAGCGAGATGTTTCGGTTCATGGTAATTGTTTGGCTGTGTCCCTCAGGAGATGTGCTTTCACGAGAGTGGAGGTTTTTTGTTGGAGCTCTAGGAGCGTTGCCAGCTGGGTGTGTTGTTCTTTCCCTCTGCCTTAGTAGTTGCCTCAAATTTCGAGGATGAAATTTCTGTAAGGAGGGGAGGACTATAACACCCCGGATTTTTTTCGATCAGAATCTGTGGTTTCGGAGCACCGTTGTAAGTCCTGGGCCGTGTTTTGTGATTTATTCGGGTTTTTGGCTGTCGAGCCTGCGGAACCCTGTGTAGGGTGAACTGACGTGTTGTCAGGCTCCGGGATATTGCAGGCATGTTGTGCATTTTTTGAGGATCGTGGGAATGATTTTTTTCCTAATTTTATATTTTATAGATTTCTAAAATCCCAAATTTATTTTCTATTTAAACCACCCTCACCCCCCTCTCTCCCCATTTCTCTCATTCTCTCCCTCTCTCTTCTCTTTCTCTCCCCCTCTTCTCTGGGCGGCCGACGGAGGCGAGGAGGGCAAGATGGAGGTGGTGCAAGGGCGGCGAGTGGGTGATGATGGGTCGAGAGACGAGGCGGTGGAGGCACGGCGTTCGTCTATGGATTTCGTGAACCCGATGGCGTTAGCGAGGTGTTTTGCAAGGAATCGGCATTCTCGGCGGGGGTAATCTTCGGTGGAGGTAGGGGGATGGTTCCCTAGCTCGTGCACTTTACTTTCCCTGCATTTTGTAGGCTGAGGCAAGACGAGAGTGGATTTATTTCACGTCGGAGTTAAAATGCATGATTTTAGGGTGAGCGGCGGATTCTCCGTTTTCATTACATTTTTGGGGTTTGAATGGCGCCTCTAGGTGGTCTAGAGGCTGGGGAATGGTTCCCCATTGTTTTCCCGATCACTCGGGGGTGGCTAGGGCATGGAAATGGACTCCGGGGTTGAGTCCAGAATGTTCTTTGCTATTTTTGGTCGACCGACGGGTGCGTTCGGTCGACCGAATGGCCCTTCGCCACGGACAAGGCGAGCCCGTGGTCGCCATCGGCCAACCGACCCCGACCATGAGGTCACGGTCAGACCGTCGACCGGCCCCTTTTGGCTGGTCAACTGACCCCCTTTAGGTCGACTGAACCCAGGGTTTGGTCGATCGAAATTGGGGTTTTCTGCCAGTTTTGGCCCCTTGTCGACCTGGTTGTGACTCATTGGTCGACCTATGGCCCCGTGGATGTCCCAGACACCCCGGAGGTACCGTGACCATATTTTTGGGTGTCCGGAGGTATCATGTTATCTCGATTAGCGTGCTTGAGGGTTTTGAGGGTCCGGGTGACCCCGTGTGTTTCGGGCTTTCGTGTTACGCCTGATCAAGTTACCATGTCTCAGTATGAGTGCGGAGGGCTATTCCCGCACGTCGTTAGCTTTCTCGGAAAGTGGTTTCCATGTGGGCCATGCGTATGGCCTATGAACTATATGTTTAGTGACCCAGCCTAGGGTTGGGGGTTTTCATAGGTTTCCCTTAGAAACGAGATGAACTTGGCGGCTATGAGCCATCTTAAGAATTATTTTCGACCGTGGTTTCTGACCCTAAGGGTGGGGGAGATTGACGGCATGCTGCCGTGTGGTACGACGGTCTTGACCTGAGTCGTGTGACTCAAGGACCGTCTAGTTTATTATGTCTACATGACTGTCCAGAATCTGGTGGCCTCGAGCCACCTGGTACTGCGTGTTACTCATAATGGGTGCGTGTGTGACCTTCTATGTTTCCTCTCTACGGAGAGTGTTCACGTTTAGTGACCCCCCACTAGTCGTAGCTTGCCTAGGCACTCGTGTGCCTACTCACCAAAAGTGGGGGAGAGCTACACACGAGAGTGATGGTTTTTAGGATGGTTTGCAGTAGGGCCTCCCACTGTACCGGCTCGAGTCCTGGTAGGGAGGAAAACCCGCTAGAGAGCCCGACGTAGTGCAGTCAGTCAGTGTTTGCACACATGGTCGGGGACTTCAGACACGTGTCGACGAGCACGATCCCGACTAGACCCTTGTCCTGTGGTTACTAGTACGGTGTCTCATTTTTGCGTGAGGCGAGGGAGACACTTGAGGCGCAGACTAAGTCGTCAGTGGATGCATCCGGCCTTACTTCTAGTGGGCAGGTACTCTCGTCACATAACGTGAGATTCCCGTGACTCGAGTTTTGGTTTCCCATATGTAAGACGTGGTTTTTTGGGTTGCTTCCCCGTGCTTTCCTGACGTAGTGGTCTAGGGTTTTCGGTAAGAGTTACCGAGGTTTCTACCTAGATGGTGTAGGGTTCATGGCTGCGAGGTCGTGACGGTTTTCCCAGACCGTGTGGTCTTGGGTTGGTCGTCGCCTATGAAGGCGGGCCTTCACGACAGAGCTATCGTGGCATTTCTTCTGGCTGCTTGGCCAGGGTTTTCCATCTGTTCGATAGTCCCCCAACTATGAGATCGCGGCGTGCTTTCCGTACCTTTGGAGTAGTTTATAGAGCTATGGTTTCATCGGCCACCGTGTTATGGTTGTTCCTTCCGCCATTATTGTTGTTGTTGCTTCCTAGTGCTGCTTTTCTTTACCGCCATCGTTTTGTGGTAGGGTTCCACGGGACCCCTTCTAAGCCAATGAGATGAGGCTCACCCCCTGCTTTTTAGGTGTAGTGGTTCCTCCTCGTGATTCGGAGGTGCATCGTGTTGGTTCGTAGATGCCATCTCGCCGGGCCGAGTGTTCACTCGGCGTTGAGTACGTTTCGTTTCCTGTAGACTTTGCTTTTTGGACTGGGCTCTGTAGTTAGATTATTTAATTGAAAATGCAATTTCATTTCTGGTATATAAACTGTTAACTATAGTTGTTCCTACTTTATTTCATATTTCGATGTACCTCCACACTCCTTTCTAACCCTTCCGAGCCCTCCGGCTCGTGGGTGGCAGGCCAGGATTCTAATGGTATCGGGTTTATTCCTGGTATTCGGATCTTGGGTAATTACAATATGAATAAAATTATTCTGGGTGCGCAAGTAAAATATGTCTCACACTAAAAATCAGCCATACATATTTGAATACGTAGTAGATAATGTTTTACATCCTGATATAAAAGTATACAATAGTTACTGTGCTTTTAATGCAAGACGTATGTAACCATTTGACCATCTAATATATTTGTCTAGACGTGCATCGTCTATATATTAAATCATTTCAAGCATGTTAGATGATAAGAGTATCCTCTACATTGTATCATCTAAGTGTTTTCATAGGGTTTTTCATTTTATGACACTTAGATGAAACACAGTCAAAAATAGTTTATTTGACCAAGTCTGATAGATGGAAGCTCCATCGTCTATTGTCTTATTAGACGATGCAGTGGTAGTATTTATGCGGACTTGGGTGATGTATCGTCTATGTGAGTTTTAGATGGAAATATATGAGGTTAGACGATAGATTTGTCATTTAATGGTCTTAGATGATGTATCATCTACCATTCTGTCTATCCTATTTATGTTGTACTATGTAACGTCTAACATGAAGACTTAGACTAAAGATCGTCTAACTTAGTTTCTTGTCACTTTACTCATTAGATGGAATATCATCTATACAATTTCACTTAGATGATATATCATCTAGTCTCCTGTCTATCCCGTTTGCGTTAGACGATGTGTCATCTAACTCTTCGTCTACCATTAAGATATCAGATGGTGTTCTATCTAGTTTTAAGACTTAGATGATATATCATTTAACATTTTACTTTCTAACAGAGAGACTTAGACGGAATGGGTTGGATTTTTAGTGTAGACGAAGCATCATCTAACATTGAAGGTAGACGATGCTTCTTTTATATTTCTTCTTAGACGATGTCACTTAGACGGAATCTTTTAGCTTTTTACAAAGTGGACGATGTATCATCTAACTTCATAGAGCGGATGATGTATCATCTAACGTTTATTCTTTACACGAAAGACTTCTTATCGTCTAAGTTAAGCTTGTGGACGATCCATTATCCAACTTCTACCTTAGACAAAATATTTGGATGTGTATTGTCTAAATATTAAGGACTTAAACACAACAACGTATAATTTTTCTAGATATAGGTTTAACTGATTTTTCTAGGCAAAGTATTTGGGAGACCTAAGTTGGGTTGAACCAGTAAATTTACTTAGCCATCTGGAATAATGTAAAAAATAAAATATTTATTTATTTATTTATTTTATAAAAATTCAAAATAATTAGTTTTGTGAGAAAATATACTTTCCCAATAATCTCCTCTTTTTGGTGATTACAAAATAAATTTTCAAGTCCTTGAAATTTTTGTTCTTATAAAAATAATTTTTACTTGTCAATACATATATTCTTCCTTTATGTCTAATTTTGCTCTCCCTTTTTGGTGAATGACAATAAATTTTTAGGGAATTAATACTCCCTTTTTTTGTCATAGCCAAAAAGGGAGATATGAATCAAGAAGCTCCCCCTAAATTTGGAAAATCCCCATAAGCCGTACCCAAAATTGTTAACTCCCTTAATAGGTGAACAAAGAACGCAGAGGAGAAGAGGAAGATTTTATTGATGGAAATCCCAAAACTGTATAAGTATGGAGAGAAAACAAGCCAAAGGATTTTCATTGATAACTTGGAGCACTAGTTCATTCAGGGAAACAAGAGATATAAAGGCCATCTGTCACCACCTACCAGTGTATCTAGGTCTAGTCTAGAGGGATTTAGGGACCATGTTTGAGTTATACAGGGCACATTAAGCACACCACCAATTGTAGGGTTTATGCCCAGTAGTTATCGATTTGATATTATGTTTGATTTGAATTTATGCAATCTAATAAAATATTTAATTTATCTTTGCACTAAATTTTTTATCTATGAATGAATGTTATTATTTTTTAGATATAGGAGGATCCTTCTGCGAGCGGCGACAGAGGAGATGAGTAGGGCGGGGAGGATGAGGATATGGATGATCTGGAGGATGATATTTGTTGAGTTTCTTATGTGTTTTGTTTTCTGTACGTTGGTTTGATTGTGATATTTGGTGTATTTTTAATTAAACAGGCTTTTTAGTAAAATTTTTTAATTTTTAAAAAAATTAATAAAAGTATTTCGGACAAATTTTCAGACGGATCCATCTGAACTTTGCGATGGAAATAGAGACGAGCCTTCCCCGTCCGAAACTCATGTTTTTAATATAAAATTTTAAAAAAGTTTCAAACTGATTTTATGACAAATCCGTCTGAAATTTGCGACGAAAATAAGGACGGAATTGTTCTGTCTCACAGTTCAGACGGATTTTGGGACGCTATTTCAGACGGAATATTTCTGAAAGTTCAGACGGAGTTTGGGATGTTATTTCAGACGGAATATTTACGATGGTATTCCAGACGGATACGTTTCCGTCTGAAATTTAAGATAGAATTTAGGACAGATTTGTGTCTGTCTGAAATTTGTGACTAAGAATATAAGACGGCCATATTCCGTCCCAAATCCGTCTGTACGTCGTCGCAAAATGTTTTTCAGACGGATTTGCGATGGAAAGATGCCGTCGCAAACTCCGCCTTTTATTGTAGTGGTAGGTGTGCTATGGTCATTCTGTGAGCTCATCATCTTGACTTCTATAGGAATCTAAGAATTTATTGAAGTCATGCTTGTGCTTTCTCAGACCTTCGAAAAATGAAGTACACTAGGTGTTTTTCACATGGAACTTGAAGCAAGTGCTTGTCTGGGTATACAAGACTTTCCTTGGTGGTGCAGCAATGGTGGCTCCTAGAGGTACTATAGTGAGTATAGTGTTTGAGGCACATGATGGGAAGATGAGCTGTGGCTATGCTTGAACTTCCCTGTGGTGCTGCAACTGTAGTGGAAAATCTATCATGAGTCTTTGCCCTACTATCCATATGCAGCACTACCCCTAACTCTTCTTCTTCTTGTTTTACTTCAGCCAATTCTTTAGACTTTTCTTTGGGCAGACTCCATCTTTATGAATGCTCCAAATGAAATTTTAGGGTGATTTTGGAGAAGTAGATTTTCACAGTAGGTCTAAAATCTTGCAAACTCTAAATCCACTTCTCTTTGGATGTGTTGGTTTACTTTCTTAGTTACTAACGTAAGAAATCTGGTCAGGAGGATTGGATGATTTCCCTTGTTAGTTCTATCTTTATTGAATCTCTGAAGGCCTCGTATTGGTCTGGAGAGGCAACCATGAACTGTTCTTCAGTTAAGGTATGTATTTGTTCCCAAAATCCCATAGCCTTCTCCACAGATAAGGATCCATGCCTAACTGCTACTTGCATGAAATCGACTAGGCTACGGCCTTCACATCCCATCTTGAACTCTCTTAGAAAATGCCCATACCAGCTTATATAGAGCCTAAGACCTTCCGCATCATTTATCAACACATTTCCTATTGTGGGAATTGGCATCTGTCAGTCTTTGTCTACAATAGTTGCTATTCTGGTATAGTTCAACTCAGGCTTAGAATGTGATGATGAGATTAAGTGAATATAGGGAAAAGATGAGAAAATGACATTTTTATTAATGACTAAAATTCTATATTGGAAAGACTTTATTATTTATCAAGGTTGAGACCTATACTGGTTGGTTGGGCTATAGTAGAAGGTGGTGCAAATCTGTTGCCCTCCCCCTAGATGGCTTCTTCTTCTTGTGAGAACATCAAAAAATTTCTGGAGTTGAGGCCTTTAATTTGAAGCTCCAGTGTGATATGCCATTGCTTCTGCTTCTCCCTCACATAGTTGAACCTATAGAAGAAGCTGGGATCTTCCTTACCTTTGTCTAGGAACTGGCACAGATTAATTTCAGGTTTGCCTCTAAATCTATATGCCTCATTAGATGTGATCCACAGCTTGTAGGCACCCCTTTGTCCTTCTTCAGTCTGGCACATAATATCTCTTATTGTTGATCTTTTTACATTTTTCTTCCCAGCAACAAAATTTCTTTGATACATTCCTTTTTCTATAATATGTAGTTGCAATTGGTGTCTTTTCTGCCATGAATTTTTCCTCAGCTACCTTACTTTGTGCCTCAACCCTTGTTGCTCTCTCAAGGTTGTGCTTTTTTATCAGGGAGAGCGGTACCTCAGCTTCCTTTTGCTTCCCGATCTTCTCAGAATGAGTGATCTTAGGTTGAGTATGTTCAGGAATTTTTCGGACTTGCTTCTCTGCTTGGCTTTCTACAGGCATGTCCCACTATAATTTTTCTTGAGCCTATGCAAGTCTTTGTCAGGGGTACCTAGGGTATGTCTTCTTGATTCTGAGCATAGTTGTCAAGGCGACCAAGGCGAGCTTGGGGTCCTCGAGTGCCTAAGCGCTTAGGCGCCTGCCTAAGCAGCGCTTAGGCGTCAAGTTCATAAATAAATGTGATCATTAATTTATATGTAATTTTCTATATAAAACTTAATCATGATCATTAAAAATATAGATATCAACAATAGTATGGACAGAAATAAAAACTAATAGAAATGACATTGCAATAACATATAAAAATGAATTTTGAGATAAAATTAACAAAAATTAGACTTTTAGAATGAAGAATCAAATACTAACCCGGTATTTGTCAATTTCTTCCAAACATCTGCAAATCATATTTAAAACAACCTACAAGTAATATAATTCTTATACCAAAAGAAACAAACATCACCAATTATCACCACATGGACAAGCTTATATTTGGACAAACAAACGAGGAATTAAGGAAGTAGCATAGACAATAGTAGACATAAAAGTCATACAATATCCAGCAAAAAAATAACAGGTTACAGGTCTAAATTTTAAAACCAAACATTGCATTCTCAAGTGCTCTCTCATTTGAAGTTTCAAGATCCTCATCTCCATCTTCATCACCACCTTCATCATTTGACTCCCATGCTGCATCATCATCATCTGTCTCTTCTTCCTCATTCTCCAATTCATCTTGTTCATCATCACCCTCTTCCATAGAATGTGAAGTGCTTCCTCTTGAGAGTGTGTCTCTTCTAGCCCTTTGTTCTGATGTGCCCATTGCTATATCCACCATTTCCCAGGTAAGGTCATCTCCTTCATGAACTACATCATCGCCATCTTTAGTCATCCACTCACTTCCCCAATTTAAATCTCTTAAACATATTGGATCATATCTCTCTGGATGTTTCTTCCTTTCTAAGAATCTTTCACGAAGGCGCCGATTGTATTGAACAAAGACTAAATCATTAAGTCTTTTGTGCTCTAATCTATTCCTCTTTTTTGTATGAATCTGTAAAAACACAAAGACAAGATTAATGACTTTAACACAAATAGAATTCTTACAAATTTATTTTAAATGACTACTTACAAATTCAAATATGCTCCAATTACGTTCACAACTAGAAGAACTGCAAGTCAAACCTAAAATCCTCAAAGCAATGTTCATGAGTTCTGGTGTATCTTCATATTGCATCCACCAATCAGCTAGAGTAACATTTAACAAGGAGAATTTAATTAAAATCACGCATCCTCATGAAATCAGAAATAATACACAAAATAATAATTTAATCAAATTACTCACTTGGCAATCTCCTATCACGAGCTCTGATTGACATTGAAGTTCCAAAAGCGCCTCTTGCATTCATATATAATACCATCTGATCATTGATCTTGTCTTGTATATCAGTATTTGGCTCCATCCTTTCAACACATGCTAAGAAAGAATTTGAGAATTTTGCAACTGCAGCCGGACCACCTCTCGTACGGGCTTCATAATATAATTTCGGGTTCAAGAAAAAGCCTGCTTCATGTAGAGGACGATTCATTTGATCCTTCCAACGTCGCTCTACAATTTTCAACACAGGTTGATACTTAGTTTCCTTAGAACCAAAATTCTCAATTATTTACTTCTTTGCATGTTCCATTGCAGCATAAATGTATCCCATTGCAGGTTTCTCATCTGCATCAACTAACCTCAAAACCTGCAAAATGGGTTGAGATGCTCTCGATATCTCTTCAATGGCATGCCAAAACTTCACTTGAAAAACAATTGAAGAAACATTTTTTCCCTTATTTGTCTTTGCCCATACACTGTTATGCCATGCATCTGAAGTGAACAATCTTCGTAAACCTTTCTTTACAACATCGTCATGCAACCTTTCCAACATGAGAAAGGCTGTGGCAAATCTTGTCACTCCAAACCTTACAAGCTCTCTTCCTTTTGTATCCTTCCTCATGTGGTCAAGCAAACGAGTGTGGGTGTATATATATGTTGTCAACTTTTTAGCTTTTGAGATGGTACCTGCATAAGCTTTCAATTTGCCAATGTCTTCTACCATGAGATCAAGACAATGGGCAGCACAAGGCGTCCAAAATAATTGTTTCCTTTTCTCCATTAACATTCTACCTGCTGCAATGTTATAAGATGCATTATCTGTCACAATTTGAACAACGTTCCTCTCTCCAACGCTTTCAACCATCCTATCCAATAATTCATACAACAATCCTGCATCTTCTCTCTGATGAGAAACATTAAATGATTCCATAAAGTAAGTGCCTTCAGGACAATTTATCAAGAAATTAATTAACTTTCTTTGCCTTTTGTCTGTCCACCCATCACACATGATAGTGCACCCATAAGTCTTCCAATGTTGCATATATTCAACATGCAAACTTTTTGTTTCCTCTACCATTTCTTTGAGGAGAGGCACTCTCAACTTATGGTAACTAGGTGGCTTAAATCCTGGTCCAAATCGCCCTACAAGTTCAAACATTATCTCAAAACTTCTTAATTTGGCCGAATTAAAAGGCACTCCACCTTCATAAAACCATGTTGCTATAGCTTTCTCAACTATCTTTTTTTCTTCTTTTTTCATTCTAGACTCCAACGTACTTTGCACTCTTTTCCCACTCCTCCTTGCATCTACAAAATCTTCAGCACTCATTCTTGCAAAAACATCCATTGAACCTTTGACAATCTTTTTACTTGATCTTGACAATGGCACTGACACATTGGAGCCCTTCTTTGATCTTTCAACTGTCTCATCCTCAGAAGAATCATCATCTACAGTTGTACTCTCACAACATGGCATCTTCTTTTCTTATTTTTGTTTAGCCAACTAAGCATCTCATCAGCAATCTCCTTTGTAGTTTTTGGGCATTTCTTCACATCACTAAACCCTCCTATTAAATGCTCCTTCTGTCTTTTGATTCCTCCATTTGTTATCAAACCACATAACTCACATTTTATTTTATTTTTATCATGCTCATCTGGCCAATATGCATACTTCCACCCAGGATCATTAGATTTGGCCTTCTTCTTCACTTCTGTACCTCCTGTTGAACCAGACTCTTCCATGATGACCACTGCAAAAAAAATAATAATAATCAGAATATTAATAATAATCTGAAAGTCTCTGTCAGAGACTGAGAGAGAGGCGGGAGACAGAGAGAGGGGGCGGGGGGGGGAGAGCCGAGAGAGAGAGAGAGAGAGAGAGAGAGAGAGAGAGAGAGAGAGAGAGAGAGAGAGAGAGAGAGAGAGAGAGAGAGAGGTCAGAGGTGGGAGACAGAGAGGGAGAGAGACTGAGAGAGAGGAGGGAGACAGAGAGAGGGGGCGGGGGGAGAGCCGAGACAGAGAGAGGGGGGGGAGAGCCGAGAGAGAGAGATTGAGAGTAGGGAGACAGAGAGGGAGAGAGACTGAGAGAGGATCAGAGGAGGGAGACAGAGAGAGGGGGCGGGGGGGGGAGAGCCGAGAGAGAGATAGAGAGTAGGGAGACAGAGAGGGAGAGAGACTGAGAGAGAGGAGGGAGACAGAGAGACTGAGAGAGACTGACAGAGAGGGGGAGTCGGGCTCGGGTGAGGAGGAGAGACTGACTGACTGAGAGAGAGGAGGGAGATAGAGAGACTGAGAGAGACTGAGAGAGAGGGGGAGTCGGGCTCGGGTGAGGAGGAGGGGGCCGGAGGGGGAGACAGAGACTGAGAGAGAGGGGGAGTCGGGCTCGGGTGAGGAGGAGGGAGCCGGAGGGGGAGACAGAGAGACTGAGAGAGAGGGGGAGTCGGGCTCGGGTGAGGAGGAGGGGGGAGACAGAGAGACTGAGAGAGGGGGGGAGTCGGGCTCCGGTGAGGAGGAGAGACTGAGAGAGAGGAGGGAGACAGAGAGACTGAGAGAGAGGGGGAGTCGGGCTCGGGTGAGGAGGAGGGGGCCGGAGGGGGAGACAGAGAGACTGAGAGAGAGGGGGAGTCAGGCTCGGGTGAGGAGGAGGGGGCCGGAGGGGGAGACAGAGACTGGGAGAGAGGGGGAGTCGGGCTCGGGTGAGGAGGAGGGGGCCGGGGGGGGAGACAGAGAGACTGAGAGAGAGGGGGAGTCGGGCTCGGGTGAGGAGGAGGGGGCCGGAGGGGGAGACAGAGAGACTGAGAGAGAGAGAGAGAGGTCGGAGGTCGGGCTTGGGTGAGGAGGAGGGGGCCGGAGGGGGAGACAGAGAGACTGAGAGAGGGGGGGAGTCGGGCTCCGGTGAGGAGGAGAGACTGAGAGAGAGGAGGGAGACAGAGAGACTGAGAGAGAGGGGGAGTCGGGCTCCGGTGAGGAGGAGGGGGCCAGAGGGGGAGACAGAGAGACTGAGAGAGAGGGGGAGTCGGGCTCGGGTGAGGAGGAGGGGGCCGGAGGGGGAGACAGAGAGACTGAGAGAGAGGGGGAGTCGGGCTCGGGTGAGGAGGAGGGGGCCGGAGGGGGAGATAGAGACTGAGAGAGAGGGGGAGTCGGGCTCGGGTGAGGAGGAGGGGGCCGGAGGGGGAGACAGAGAGACTGAGAGAGAGGGGGAGTCGGGCTCGGGTGAGGAGGAGGGGGCCGGAGGGGGAGACAGACAGAGTGAGGAGGAGCAGAGGGGCGAAGGGCTGGAGGCGGAGGACCGGAGGGGCCGGAGTGAGGAGGAGGGGGGCCGGAGGCGGAGGGCCGGAGTGAGGAGGAGGGGGGCCGGAGGCGGAGGGCCGGAGGGCTGTGGGACTTACCGGAGGCCGGCGGAGGATTGTGCTGCTGCCGACGATGAGGTTGTGCTGCTGCCGACGACGCACCGGCCGCACCAGCCGCACCGGAGCTCTGAGCGGGGATCTAGGGCTGGGAGGGGAGGAAGAGGAGGAGCGAGAGCTGCGGGGCGAGCCGAGGGGGATCGAGAGAGAGATTGGAGAGGAGTCGGGACTCGGGGGGGTTAGTGGCGGGTCTCGCGGATCCCACGGTAGCGGGTTAGCGGTTGGCGGGGCGGGGTTAGCGGGTTAGCAGGGCTGCGGGTGAGGCGACCGCTCAGGCCACCTTTTCGCCGTGTAATAAGGCGGGCCGGCGCCTTACCCAGTGAAGACCGCCCGGACGCCTAGGCGACGCCTAAGTGGCGCTTAGGCGTCCGCCTTGACAACTATGATTCTGAGCCTTCTGGGAGGCTGAGATGCTGGATGGGGCTATGGAGCCTGTGGTGGTGGTACTTGGGATCTTCTTGTCATTTCATCCACCACTAGTAAGGCAGGCCTAGCATAGTCAAATTTAGGCATTCTCCTCTGCTCGATTTTTGTCACCATATCTAGCAGACATTGCATTTACCTCGGGGTATCAATGGATGTGTCGGGTCCAAAAACCCGGTTCGAATATGAAAAAAGAATGGATTCGGAGCAGGTTGTTGCATTCGAAATGTGGCACTTCCGTGGATCTGAGGTGACTATTTTTTGATTCGAAATCTCTCCTCTCGGATCGGGTTTTCGGGGCGCCATAAAACCCTACCTTTCACGGCAAGCAAATCCCCAGCGCCCATCGTGATAGGCATTCCGCATTCGGCGGCTTCCTTCTCGGCTGCTCCCATCTCCACCTCACTCCTCTTGCTAGGCTCCTTTCGTTTACCATGAAAGTGTCGAAGGGGCGAGCATCCCCGGCGGTGGGCCACAAGCGGAGGAAGCCAGGGGCGTCCGGCTCCCGCCCCCGGAAGAAGCAGAAGAGGCTCGACGCCATCTGCGATCGTCTGGAGACTTCAGTAGGGACCCCTTCTCCTTACCGCAACCCTGCCACAAAAGCTTCAGGGGAGGCGGACGACCCATCAACGCTCCACCACAGCACGCGCGTCCGGAGGGCGCCCATCATACTGGACTCCTCCCCAGTGGCCTCCCAAAGGAAGAGGAGCAAGCGAGGGGGGTGTGGTGCGCCGACGAGCGGTGGGTGCGGTCGCAAGAGGTTGGGGAAGAGGAGTGTTGTGGTATCGGTGCATAGTAAGGTGAAGAAGGAGATTAAATTTTGAGGAGGAGGCGGATAAACCTGTTGATGCAAGAGGGTTCTCGGAGGAAGACGCTTCTGATTGGTCTTCGAGGTTGCGATCCCAGGGTTAGGAAGGGAGGCTGTGGGTCTCTCTCTCCTACAGGTAAGAGGAAGTTGTCTTATAGACAATCGGATGAGCTCTTTGGAATATATAAGGATTATTGCAAGCCAAAGGAGGAGGTCACAGAGAATGTGGGTTCAATAGCGTCGGAGTCGAGTAGGAAGGAGAGGAGGAGACGAAAGAGGAGGAGGGGGAGGAGGAGAAAGTTAAAGGAGAGGGATGGAGCACCATCGTTACTGGAGGATAGGAAAGAAGGAAGCTGTTGTAAAGATCTTGCAGAAGAGGTGGTAGCTGTTTGTTTATCTAGTGATAATGATGGCGAGAAGAACATCCCGGAAGATGAAGTCAAAGCGGGAGATGAAGCGGAAGACAAAGAGAAAGCAACTGAGGAGGCCTCACTGGAAGAAGACAGCAGAACTTTAGCTGGCAATGCCTCTGTTGATAGGGAACTTTAGTTGAACTTTACCTATAAAGGTATCCGTTTAGGTACAATATCTTGTTTAGTATTTAGATCCGAAAATTCGGATCTAAATTCAACCCAACATGTAAATTTGGATCCTCTTACCCATTATCTATTGAAGATGTACATAATAGGATTTCGGTTTAGATCCAAATCCGAAAATTTAAATTCAGATTCGGATCAGATCCGAATTTGAAACAATAGTTTATTTTGGATTTGAGTCGAATTCGGATATGATATTATCGGATCCGGATTCGGATCACAAAGGATCCAATCCGGATCCGACCCATTGATACTCCTACATTTACCCAACCAAATTGCATTGAATTTGTAATATTTTTGGTGTAATTTGTACATTTGAGGTGACCGCCTTCATAATCTCATCTAGTTTATTACTACCATGCTAAAACTCAGGGGTAGTTCTCTCTATGGAGCTCCTCAGTTCCTCATTAAATTTTTGAGTTCGTCAATTTATTCTTTAATCTCCCAGGCCTCCTGTCCGAGATCTCAGTCAGTGGTCTCTATAGAGTCTCTTACTTTGTTGAGACCCTCAAGAATTTCATCCACTGTCGTTTCCTAGCTAGTAGGTTCTTCCTTATCCTGTGTGAGAAGAACATCTCTCAACTCAAATTCTCCTTCAGTTTCTCTCCCCTAGGATGCTTCCATGTGCACTAAGGCATTTTCTAACTCAAGTATATATGTGCCCCTATCCTCTTCTTCTTGCCTATAAACTCCAGCCATTTGTTCTTCTTTCTAGGTAGCTGGAGGATCTTCTAGTCTCTACATCAAGAGAAGTATATCAAAACTGAGATCCCCAAGAGTAGAGAAATCCCTTTCAATCTCTCTACATCGTGGATGTATACTCCCCTTGCATTAGTGGGACTTCTTGTGTTTTAGAGGTTGTTGTTATCTCTGGTGCCTACACAGTGGTTTCTACTAGCACTTGAGCTTGCTTAGCCTATTCCACCCTATTCTTTGCAGCTGTCTGCACAACAGTTTCCTATTTCTTTCCTTTAACAATTTTCTTTGCCCATTTTCCTTCTATCAGGGCATACCCAACATTTTTTAGTGTGGTCTCTCTTATTATAGTAACCCACACTCTGTTCTTTGACTACATCAACACCAAAGTGACCACAGATAATTGTGAGTAGAGCACCATATGGTATATATACTCATTTGCTACTTCCTTCTTTTTCTTTTGCAATCTTCCTTATTGTGGCTGCCATAATGCCATAGACACATGCTCTAATGTTTATCTTCGCATTGTACTTTAGGGTCTTCAAAACTTGGAGGTTGCTGTCACTGATATGGCCAAAGCTACCTCCCCTGGGAATGATACAGTGGACATACATGAGGTGAAAAATCCTCAGATATGCATCCATGCTCTAATGGAATGAGAGGTGGCAAAGGCTAACGGGATTCTAATGGCCTTCAATGTAGCTATAGGAGCAAATATCTCCTCATAGTCTATTCCCTCCTCTTGGGAATAGCCTTGAGCAACTAATCTAGTCTTATTTCTAACTATTGCTCCTGTTTCATCTAACTTATTTCTAAATACCCACTTAGTTCCTATCATAGGATATTTTGGTGGTCTAGGAACTAAGGGACAAACTTCATTCCTATGAAATTGGTGTAGTTCCTCTTGCATGGCCATGAGCTAAGAGTCATCGTAGATGGCATCCTCAACTCTCTCGGGTTCTAACTGTGATAAAAATAAAACCTGATTGAAATGTTGAAGTTGGTTGCATGAACTTACCCGGGTTGAGGGATCGCCTATGATATTCTTAGGAGGACGGCTTCCGACATACACCTTCATTCTCTGGGTAGTGTAGGATTTGGCTGATTCTCCTACCTTAGATCTTCAACTACTGGCTCACCCTTTTCTTTTGCTTCTTCTGTTGGATCCAATTCTAGCTTCTTCTCATGATGACTGTCACATTCTCATTCTTTGACTTATTTTGACCTGTCACCCACATCATTAACAAAGGAAGAGCCTTCTTGCTCTTCGTGGGTAGCATCTACTTCATCGAAGGTGACATGAGCTGAAATTTCTACTAACAGAGTTCTCCTAGGGCCACTTTGATAACAGGTTAGGATAAATTATCCGAGGAGGGTCTGGGTGAGTTATTCCTTGGGTCTCTTTTTGAGTTTGATAACTTACTCTTATCCCGAGAATAACTTATTCCATGTGAAATGATAGAATGAGTTATTCCTCAAATAAGGACCTTAATCCTAATCGACTCCAGACAACTTAACTCTGCTACCAAACTCGGTTAAGGTTGAATAGGCGGAATAATTCATCCTATTGACCCCTTATTCTTTTATCAAAGTCACCCCTATTGAATACCCTATATGCCTGCTGATTTGATACACATTCAAGGAATATGCCTTCATCAGACTTGGCACCAGACTTACCAAGAACCTCCTTACCATTGTTATGGATCATGTACGAACACCCAAATGGCTTGAAGTGACTGACCTTTGTTTTCTTTCTTTTGTACAGCTCGTAGGGTGTCTTCTTCAGAATTAGCCTACTCATGGGCACAGTTAATGATGTAGTAGGTGGTGTTGACTGCTTCTGCCCAGAAGTACTTGGGGAGATTTTTTTAGTTCAGTATTGTCATTGCCATCTCCATCAAGGTCTTGTTCTTTCTTTCAGCAACACCATTATAATGTGGAGTCTTGGAGGCTGAGAAGTTGTAGTTAATCCCATTCTCTTCATAGTATTCCCAGAACTCTACATTTTCAAATTCCGTTCTATGATCACTACTCAGGTTCATAATTTTGTACCTGCCATCTTTATGAACCTACCTAATAAAATTAACAAACTCATCAAAAGCTTCATTTTTATGGACCAAGAAGAACGTCCAAGTTAATCTGGAATAGTCATCAATGATGACATATCCATATATCTTTCCACTCAAACTTGGTGTTCTGATTGACTCGACTAAATCCATATGAAATATTTCCAATGGTAAAGTAGTACTTACATTGTCTTTTATCTTGAATGCAGCCTGGTTTGCTTGCCTTTTGCACATGCCTTATAGATACCTCTTTGTTGGTAGTCCATGGTTGGTAGTCATTCTACTAGATTTAGCTTTGTTAGCTTCTGCATGACTGTGTGGCTGGCATGTCCAAGTCTTATATGCCATAGGGTAATCTCTAGATTGTCTTTGGCCATTAGATGTATGTTCTGGCATCTCACTTCATCTTCATCCAGAGCGTAGAGACTTCTTTCTCTGTGGGCATGGAACTTCAGTTCTTTTGTCTTGGCATCTTGCTTTCACATGCATCTTTGGAAAATGTCACTTCATAGCCAGTGTCACACAGTTGGCTTATGCTCAACAGGTTAAACCTTAGTCTATCTACCAACATGACTTCTTCTATGTGGGTCACATCTTTATTACCTATTGACCCAACACCAGTGATACTGCACTTAGCACTATCTCCTAACATAACATATCCTCCTTTTTCTTTACGTAGACATTTAAACAGAGATTCATTCCCTTTCATATGCCTTGAGCACTCAATATCCAGATACTATTTTACATTCCTGATGCTCGAGCCCACCTAAGAAAAATCAAAGAAGAGATTTAAGAACCCAAATGGATTTAATCCATTTGGGTTTCTTCATGAAGTTGGCATGCAGATGCGATGAACTAAATCCATGTCTACGGTTAGGGTTAAAGTTAGGGTCTAACTTGAGTGCTATGTTATTCATATAAATTATACATACCTGGATTCAGACTCGTCTGCCTGCAGTCCTTCTATGGTATAGCCAATATCTACATAGGTCTTAAAAAAGCAATGGATGGCCTACCATGCCTACATGCACTAGATGTATGACCGGACTTATATGCATGCACGGGGATGTGATGAAGATTTTACGAACTTAATGGGTGCATGCTTATGCCTTACTTTGTGAGTCATCTCAAGCCTATATCCTAGACCCTGCTTGTTGATAGGCTTCCTAAATATAGATAACAATTGGGCTAGGCTTTCCTGAGAAGCAGAGAGTTTCCTAAAGTCCTTTGCAAGAATATCTTTTTCAAAACTCAACTTTGAAATCTATTTTTCTAAAAGCTCTTTTTCTAGAAATCAGATTTTGTGATCTTCCTATAAGGACTTTAGCAGCTTGCTCTTAGACTTAAAGCTATTGTATAATTCGTGGAAGGCTATCAACAGCTCATCATACGATAGCTTATAATCGTCATCGCTACTAAAATCATGCAATGACAGGGAAGAGTTGGCAGTGCTTACCACAGGGTCATCATGGTCTACCATCAGCCCAATTTCCTTTCGTGGCTCTTCCCCCTCAGTGTTGGAGCTCTTTGAGTTCTATGTAGCATCCTTGTCATTCCATGCTACCGTCGTCGCCTTTGCCTTTGTCCTCTTCCGTGTGATGCTGAAGAGTTTGGTTGGGTTCTTGACTACACTGTTGTCCTTGTGGTCCCCTTTGACATCCACCCAACAGTCTACTTTAGCATGCCCGATATTGCCACAGTTGTAGCACTTCAACTTTTTGGGACCACTTCTCTTTGACGTGGAACCTCTCTTCTTGTCCTTCAGGATTCTCTGAATCCTTTTGGACAACATGGCTAGCTCTTCATTCCCATCACAGGATGTGGATCCAAATTCCTCGTCTGAGCTTTCTATCTTAGCTTTGAGACCAATGGTCTTTTTCTTGGAGTCCTCTCTCTGGCCATGTAGCTTGAGCTCATGTGTGGCCATGTTTCCAAATAACTGAGCCAATAAGTACTGGTTTAGATCCTGAGCTTCTTCTATGGTAGTGACATTGGGAGTCCACTGCGGTAGCAGTGACCTTAAGATTTTTCAGACTAGCTCACTTTCTTTATGTCTTCCCAAGGGGCTTGAGGTTGTTCACGATCATAGTGAACCTTATTTCCATCTCGTTGATGATTTCGCCCTTCTCCATTCAAAACATTTCATATTTAGTGACCAAGATATTTATCTTGGTTTCCTTGATCTGGGACATTCCTTCATGCATGACTTCTAGTTTGTCCTAGATCTCTTAGCATTTCCACATGTGTCTATCCAATTAAACTCTTCCCGGCTCGGCGCACAGTACATAAGACTTAGAGCTCTGACATTCATCTGCACGTGAGCTTTCTCTACTAGACCCCACTCACTCTTCATCGTGGTGATCACTCGATCACGTTCTTTGATAATCTACCACAGGTCATATTCTACCCCTTTTACATAGTTCATCATGTGGATCTTCCAATAGACTAACCTTCCTACAATCCTTAGTTGCTACTAATCTTCATCTGGCTACTATTTAGATCTACTCCTTAGGTGGTCAAACCTATAAATAAGGATATCTGAGCTCTGACACCACTTGTTAGTAGTTGGACACACCATAGAGAGGGGGAGGTGAATAGGTGTGCGTTTTGAAAATAATCGCATATTAAAATTTTAAATGTGAAACGTAGCGAAAAATAAGCACGCACAATAGTAATCACATATAAGGAACACAAAGATTTATACTGGTTCAGTCTACCCTATTTGGTAGACCTACATCTAGTCCCCTTGGAGCTTCACAGGGGATTTCACTAACCTTCTTCAAAGATTACACTCGCTGGTTCTCAAGGTAAATCTCCCAACTGATCTTAGTAGGTCTCAATAAAACCTTCCCTACTTGTTTTCTAGGAACAAGCGACCCATCTGATTTTGATCAGGTTTCAGTAAATTACCAAGTCACGCGCAGTGACTTAGTTTTTCTGGCGATTTCGCACAAATTAGCTTTCCAGGAGCTAGTCACCAAGTTGATTTGAGTTTCAGCAAACTGACCCAGCATATGTAGTGTTGTCCCCAAGAGTAACAAATGCTCTTACTCCTATCACGAAGACAGTCACAGTTTTCAATAGCAATAAATGAAAAGAAAAAATACTAAAAAGTAAGAAGAGGAGGGAATGAAGAATGTCGTTGAAGTGCAGATTCTTCCTCCTCTTGAATGCTTCTAGGAGTGAGAAACTTCAGGGGTCGGAATTGAAAGAGATGTATGCCCTGCAAGCCAATCACATGAGTTGTGATGGCATCATTTCTTGTATTATCTCATTCTTATTAATCATACATAATGCATTTCTTCATTACATCTTATCATTTTATGTATATGACTTGCTTGATATGATGAAGTCCCTGAACACATGCGACGATGACTAAATAATATTGAGATTTATAATAATGAGATTAGTCATCCATAAGCTCATGTTCAAAATGTTCCTAGTCATAGGGCCTTCAAGATGAGACATTGAAGATATGGATAGACTAGTGCACATGAACCCACTCATATGGTTGAGGGTGACTATTCTTATAGTCATCAGTGTGGCGACACTAAGGTACATGTGTGGGTGCTCATTACTAGAATGAGTTCACTGAACTAACCAGACCTAGAGTCCCAGAATGGTTATCATACTAGATGTCAATTAAGGTATTCTACTGTCTTAGTAGCGTACAGTTGGATCCTATAACTGAGTCACTAAGGATGCCTTGCTTGGGAACTAACTTAGTTTAAAACAAATCAAGGAACTAGGGTTCGGGGGTCCAAAATTTGAAATACCGGCTTGATCGATGTGCCGATCTTTCCAACATGACTTGGGTGATGAGAGTGACTTGAGAGAGCTGACGAAATCCAAATAGATATCTGATTTGAGCTTGATGCTCAAAATATCATTCTTCGAATGCACTTAGTTTAAAATTAAAGAACTTGGGTTCGAGAGACCAAAATCTAAAATATCAATCTGATCGGCGTGTCGATTGTTCCAACACGACATGAGTGGTGAGAGTGACTTAGGAGATCTGACATAATCAAATTTGAATACTCATTTTGGGCTCGACGTTAAAATTACTCAATTTAGAACTAACTTAGTTTAAAATAAATCAGAGAATTAGGGTTTCAGGGTCTAAATTATGAAATACCAGCTTGATCGGTGTGCCAATCATTCCAACGCGACCTAGGAGGTAAGAGTGACTTGAGAGAGCCACAGAATCTAAATTTGATATCTGATTTGGGCTCGACACTCAAAATAGCATTCTCCGAATGTACTTAGTTTAAAATTAAAAAATTTCGGTTCGGGGATCCAAATCTAAAATATCGGTCTGATCGGCGTGCCAATTATTCTAACATGACTTGAGTGGTAAAAGTGACTTGGGAGAGCTGACGAAATCCGATATAGATACTCGGTTTTGGTTCGGCGTTAAAATTACCCCTTTCAGAACTAACTTACAGAATTCATGTATATATCATCTTAGTTCTAATTTATAAAATTAGATAATTTATTTAATTTATTTTTAAAAAAGCACTTTTTATTTTTTCATGTATGTCTAATGTTATTTTTTAATATATGATCCTCTAGCGGGTAGTGACGGAGGGAAGGAGCAAGACGGGGAGGATGAAGACATGGAGAATGCGAAGGATATTTGTTGATTATTTTTATAATATTGTAATAAAATTGATAATTTTAAAATGTTATATGTAAACATTTTTGTATTTTAATTTAATTGTTTATTTTATTATTGTGATGTGTAGGTGGTGTAATTTATTTTTTATTTAAACATGATTTTTATATGAATTTAGTAGATTTATTTTAAAAAAATAAAAGACTTTTTCGACGAAATTTTGGACATATAAAGAATCCATCGGATATATTATCGACATGATTTTCGACATCATTTCCGACGATAAGGAATCTGTCCAAAATTTTGGACGGAGTTCCGACGGAAATTGTGGCCGTCGAAAATTACTTTTCGACGGAATTATCCATAATTTTCGACGGAATTTCCGACGGATAAGGAATCCGTCAGAAATATTACCGACATGATTTCAAACATCATTTCCGATGATAAGGAATCCATCTAAAATTTTATACGGAGTTTCGATGGAAATTGTGGCCATCGGAAATTACCGACCAAGAATACCCGACGGTCAAATTTTGTTTGAAATATGTTCGAAATCTGTCAGAAATCAAATTTTCGATGGATTTTTGATGGATTTTAGATGGAATTTGACTGTCAGAAAAGTTGTTTTTTCTTGTAGTGTTATTGACTTATGAACCTAAAATCTATGGTCATGTATAGTAAGTTATTTAGACTCAGTGGAATTCTCATGAAGGTAAATGAATTGACAACATGGGATCATTCACTCTCAGTATGTAACTAGAGAGAGAACACTCTATAGATCTATACTCAAAAACCCCAGGCCAGGATATGGGAGTTCACTATAAAAAAGAGTTTTCTAGTGAACCTTCTTTAGAGTACAAGGTTTCATTAAGCCAGGACTTAATAGGGTTTGACAGTAAAATCATACCCTAATCTAGCTAGGGGCATTATATGAATGAAGGTCTATAGTT
This sequence comes from Amorphophallus konjac, assembly GCA_022559845.1. NCBI lineage: Eukaryota > Viridiplantae > Streptophyta > Magnoliopsida > Alismatales > Araceae > Amorphophallus > Amorphophallus konjac. The sequence goes on along the minus strand of JAHNEJ010002496.1, from coordinate 63,971 downwards.
GTGCGGAATCTATAGACATAAATGTTTCCAAGTGGGTTGCACATCTCATATGTCATTTGGGATTACAAGGTGTTGCTTGGTACCTTTCATGATCGAAAATCATGTTAATTCCATTATTAGATAATAGACCATGTTAATTAAGTTAAGAAGATGTTCTTAACTTATGGGTTAAAAATCAAACAAATATTTGGGCCTAGAGAGTCACACATGATAGAGTTTTAGATAGACTGGGTAGGACGGACGTTATAGACATTCACTGGGTTTTTGTAAAAAATGCGAGGTGTCTATCTTGAAGACTTAGATAGAAGAACATCTAATTTAGTTTCTTGCCATTTTGCTCATTAGATGGAATATCGTCTATCTATTTTCACTTAGATGGTGTAATGTCTGGTCTTTTGTCTATCTTGTTTGCATTAGATGATGTATCATCTAACCTTTCATCTACCACGGAGATATCGGATGGTGTTCCATCTAGTTTTGAGACTTAAACGATGTATCATCTAACGTTTTACATTTAGATAGAGGGACTTAGACTAAACGGGCTGGCTCTTTAGCGTAGATGGAGCATCGTATAACTTTGAAGGTAGACAATGCTTCTTTTATGTTTCTTCTTAGATGATGCCACTTAGACGGAACATTTTAGCCTTTTACAAAGTGGACAATGCATCGTCTAACTTCCCAGAGCAGACAATGTATCCTCTAATGTTTATTCTTTAGACAAAAGACTTCTTATCGTCTAAGTTAATTTTGTGGATGATCATCGTCCAACTTCTTCCTTAGACGAAGTACTTGGATGATGTATTGTCTAAAAATTAAAGACTTAGATGAAAGATCGTCTAGTTTTCCCAGATATAGGTTTAACTGAATTTTCTAGGCTAAGTATTTGAGAGACTTAAGTTGGGTTAAACCTATAAATTTGCTTAGCCATCTGAGATACTAAAGAAATCGAGACATTAATATATATATATATATAGTGATAATCCAAAATAATTAATTTTATAGGAAAAGGTGTTTTTCTAACAAAGTCTAACGAGGTCCTCTCACGACCTCGTCACCAGGAGATGGAGGGTGAAGAATCTTTGACTCCGGCCACCCCTGCTGCCACCTGAACTACTTAGAGGATGTCCTCCCCCCCATCCGATCTATCAATGTAAAGGCACCACGCACCACCATCGACGGCACCATCGCGACTGCAAGTTCTTGAATCATAACCGGTGCCAATTTATCTTTACCACCTATCCATCGCTGCCCTCATCAACCTAGTCTTCCTCTAAGAAGACCTGGAGGGCATGGAAACGCCACCACCTATCCCTACGCACCATCTCCTCCAGAAAAACCCAAACATCACCAAGCCACCATGCTTCCAACATCGATCCCTGATGCTCCAAAAGCTCCACAAAAGGCTCCTGAGTGATCATAGTGACAAATCTTCTACGTCGGACCTTCAAATGTGCTACAAAGTCTTAAGCATCCAATACCCAAGTCGTCATGCCTTAATTTGCACCTGTTTCAAATCAAGCTTTCGTGCGATAAGAAAGAAATGATTTATTTCTGTTCTCAATTTCTTTAAGAATTGAGATCATAATAAGTTGATGTTGAAATTTTGCATTTAGGAGATAAATATTGGGGGGGAGAGAGAGAGAGAGAAATATGTGAAGAGAGATAAAAAAATTAGAAGAGATTTGGGTACTTTCAATTTCTAATTTTTTTTTAAAAAACTAATTAAGATTAAAAAATAGATTTTAACATAATGCTAGTGATGGTAACGACATTTTTGGAAATGTTTCTATGTAGTGAGATTATTAAAAATAATATGAAATAAGAGAGATAATTCTATAAATAAACATGGTAAGGAGAATATTTTTGAAAAAAATTTAAAAATTAATTACCACCCAATCTCATAATGTCGTCTTATTTTTTAGGATTTTTTTACATGTAAATCATTATTAAAATCGAGATGACAAAAATATCATTCATGGAGAAATATTAGCACCTATATCATTAATTTTAACAAATTGTTGCAAAAATGCCATTGTGATTAACTTCCGTTGATGAAAAGATGAATATTCTACAAATATTCAAATAGTCTCATTATTTTGCGACTAAAATACCCATATATAACCCCAAATTTTCCACCCTTACAAGAGAGAGATGAGAGAGGGACCTAAGGAGAGAGGAGAAAGAAAGAGAAAGAGGGAGGTGCCAGATGGGACTTTGTAACCTACCCAAAGGGGGTGGGTTGCGTGGGGGGAGAGAGGAGAGAGAAATATAGACAAGGAGGCAATAGGGAAGTGTTGTGACTCTCTGTGTTGATGATGTTGACAATATGTTTTACTTCATTGGCAACACCTTGTTTTGATTGATTAGCAACTGTTTATGTTTTGATGAAATTACTTTTATCAGATTGTCTGTGTGTTCTATGCATTTTCATAAGTCTACACACTGTACACACACACAAGTCTTCACACTCAGCATAGTCTATACATCGTGTTGTGTTTGTGTTGTGTTTCTGCATCGTTGAGAACGTAAGTCTATACATCCATTGCTTCAGTTCAATACCTGCTATGTGTATACATTACATCGGTGCAGTGCTTCCTCTGTGTATATACTGCATCAGTGCATCACAAGTCTATACATCCATTGCTTCAGTTCAATACCTGATATGTGCATGCATTGCATCGGTGCATTGCTTCCTCTGTGTATATACTGCATCAGTGCATCCATCAGGCATACAGTCTATACACTAATGCATGTGAGGTACTGTCTACACGATAATGTCTATACATTGCTGCATTATTCGCACAGGCTAAGTCCATACATTAGTGAAGTATGTACAGCGTCATGCATCATTCTTCAAAGTCCATACACTGCACTGTAGCTTGCTCGAGGTGAAGACTGTACATTCACCAGTTGAACCTTCAAAGTCTGTATATTCACCAGTTGAACTTCGAAGTCTATACATTGGGATCTTTACCTACGTTCAGTTTTACAAGTCTGTACATTGGGCTTTCACGTAAAGTCTATACATCCTTGAACTGTGCAAGTCTGTACATCGTTGCTTTGCCAAAGTCTACACATTGTGAACCTTCAAGTCTGTACATACTTTGTTTCGCTCAAGTCTGTACATCGTCCAGTTGTCTTTGGCAAGTCTTCACATCGTGAAGTCTATACACTCGATTGTCTTGCATTGCATCAAGTCTGTACAGCCTTTCCTTTGGCAAGTCTGTACATCGTTCATAAAGTCTGAACAATGAGCAAGTCTATACATCGGACTAGTCTGCATCGGCTAAGTCCATACATTGTCCAGTGCATTGCATGCATCATTCATGAAGTCTATACATCGAGTTGAATGCTGGCTAAGTCTGCACATCATCTGTCTTACTTAGAGTCTCATGCATAACATGAAGTCTGTACATCGCACATCATTCAAGTCTACACATTGTGCATCATTTTAGTTGAAGCATGTACATCGTGCATCTAGTGTTTCAAGTCTATACATTGTTGCACGTTGTGTCTGTCTAAGTCTTCACAGTGCTTCTTCATGCTTTGAAGTCTACACATTACTGCACGCTCATCAAGCACATACACTGGCATGTCTTTACATTGCCTAGTCTATACATTGGTTGCTGAATGTTCTTCAAAGTCTGCACATTGCATTACACTTCAGAAAGTCTGTACAGCGGTTGCCTTCATATAGGAAGTCTGTACATCGCACAGCACTGCATATATGAAGTCTATACATTCCAGAGAAGGCATTCGAGTTCACAAAGTCTATACAGTGAAGTCTATACAATGCATTGCATCCCACAAAATCTGTACAGGGTTTATACTTAAACTGATAATTCTATTTCGTGTGTCTGACAGGGATTCTTTGCAGGGATTGATGACTTGGCTCGTGATCCAAGGAAGGATGAGGTGATCAGATGGTGACACGTGGAAGCAGCCCATCACAGGATACTGCCATGTGGATGAAATTTCCTCGGATCTGGAGAATTCTTTGGGTGGGAAATGTGGAAGCCACACGCCCTTATCCAATCTGCTGCTGGTATATATATGATTTTTCTTCTTCGGATGAAGGTAGATCGAACAGTGGTGGCAAAGTCTATACAGTGAGAGTAAAAGCCTGAAGCAACAGAGAGCCACCGAGATCCACAGAGAAGAAAAGCAGAGAAGAAAAGAAAGAGAGAAGAGAGATGTGTTGAGAGAGTGAGATTGTGAGAGTTTTGATTGAGAGGTTGTATCTCAGACTCTTGGTTCAGATACCAGAGCTGAGCTTTGCTCATTCCGAGCTACATTCCCAGTTGGGTTTTCTATTTTCGTTTGCTTCTGTCTTTTATTTTCGAAATTGTTTCTTCAAGCTGTGAGTCAGCTGTTAGCAGAGGTGCTGTCTCTGGACGGGTAAGCTGTAAACCCCAGCGGTTGCAGTGGAGGTCTCCACTGGACAGGTGAAGCTGTAATCCTCAGCAGGCGAGACTTGTCTCGGACAGCAAGCTGTGTTGCTCAGCGGTTTGTAGGCCAAGCTGTATTACCCAGCAGACGCAAGCTGTACTGCGCAGCAGTAAGCCATACTCGGTTGAGTGTGGGGTGGACGTAGGTCTCTGACCGAACCACCTAAAAATCTTGGGTGTCTTGTGTTTGTGAGTTTGCTTGTGATATGCTGTGTGGCTGCATGTGTCGACACTCCTCATAGTGTTCTTTCTATCGCTCAACAGTTGTTTGTTTTAAATTCCGCATTATAGTTCAACTGTGTTTTAAATTAGCCATTAGATCTATTCACCCCCCTCTAGATCCACTCTCAGTGGAGATAGACTGCGTCCATCTAACATAACACTTGGTATCAGAGCCATACTCTTCTACAGGGACTCATCACCCGAAGAGGAAATGCCAAGATGGATGCTCGAGGGATGATAGCTGAAGGACACTCAACCACAAAGCCCCCATTCTTCGATGGATCTAACTATGCATACTGGAAGAATCGTATGCAAGTATTTTTGAGGGCTAAGGATTACGAGATCTGGAAGGTAGTCAGCAAGGGACCTTATGAGCTGTCCCCAAATGAGGAAGTCTGGACCAAGGAGGAGATCAGAAGGTCTACTCTAAACTGGAGCGCCATAAATGCTATCCAGTGCTCTCTGCACCCCACCGAATTTTCTCGAGTATCTACTTACAGTTCAGCTAAGGAGATGTGGGATGCACTGGAAGTGATCCATGAAGGGACTTCTCAAGTTAGGGAGACGAAGGCTAATTTCCTAGTGTCTGAATATGAGGCATTCAAGATGAAGCCCAATGAGACCATCAAAGAAATGTATGCTCGGTTGACAATCATTACCAATGGTCTTAGAGGTCTCGGGAAACCTCTGACAGAGTATGATCTAGTGAGGAAGATATTGCGTTCCCTGACTCATGCTTGGCATACTAAGGCTACAGTTATGGAGGAGTCAAGGATTTACGAAATACAAGGGCTGATAAGCTAATTGGCTCGCTGATGGCATATGAGATTAATATGCCAAGGATAGAAGAAGCTGAGAGGAAGAAGAAGCCAATCGCTCTGAAAGCTGGTACCAGCAAATCCAGCAAGTCCAGCAGATCAAGCTCTACCAGTTCATCATCAGAGGAGAGCCTGAATGAAGAAGACATAACCCGTACTGAAATGGCAATGATGACCAGAGAGTTCAGGAGATTCCTCAGAAAAGGAGCAGGACGATTCAGCCAAAAGAAGTATGGTGGCGGCCGAAGGGATAAAAGGTATAAACACAACCCTGCTAAGAAAATTGAAACTAATACTTGTTATCAATGCAGGAAACCAGGCCATATGAAAGCTGACTGTCCAGAGAATCAGAAATACAAGGACAAGTCAAAGAAGAAGAACACGAAAGGGAGAGCTATGGTTAGCACCTGGAGTGATGAAGATGAAGGCTCCCTAAGCAATACCTCTGACAGTGAAGCTGAATCTGAGAAGCCCATTTGCCTTATGGCAACAAGCTCTAAGACAGAGAGGAGGACTCAGATGAGGTAATCACTAGATTCGATAACTTTACTATTACTGATTGGGTAGATGCCTACCATGAAATAGCTGATAAAGCAGATGATATCAGTAAGGAAAATAGGCATCTAAGACGAAAGATAAATTCCATGCAAAATAACACAACTCTAACTGATAAAATTGCATGTCTAGAATCTGAGAATAGTAGATTGAAACTCACATGTTCTGAATTAGATGAAATCAAGAATGAGTCAAAAGCCTCTAAAGAAGAAAATGAGAGGTTAGAAAAAGAAACTGATGAACTAAAATTGAAAATTCAGAAATGTGAGAGTGAGATAAAAATAGTGAATGAAAAATATCAAGCTGTCCTGAGTGTGAACACAGAACTAAAAAAATCCATTGAAGAAATTCAAAAGGATAATGAGGACAAGCTTAAAACCATTGAGAAAATGACCCAAGGTACATATAATCTAAATGCTCTGTTAGGGTCAAAGGTCAACTTCAGAAAAGAGGGCCTAGGATTTAATTCTAGTGCAACAAAAACCTTTGGAATGAAAACTATTTCATTTGTTGCACAAAAAGAGAAAGGATCTCTAATTAGCATGAATTCAAATATTTCAATGAACAAAACTGCTAATCTGAAAAAGCCCAGTGCTGAGGACAAGGGCAAACAACAATTGAGTGAGACTAGTAGAGCTAGCACATCCAAGCAAAATCCCAAAGCTCAGTCTCAGGTTAGGGGTAAACCTACACAGTCTTATAAACCCCATGCTAAGGTCACCAAGTCTCCACCATCACCACCACCTATGAAGAAGACCCAACACACACCTGTGAATAGGTCAGCAGGGTCCAAGGTGCAGGGGAGGCAGAATGCTTTTAGAGCTCAACCCAAACACTTCTACCAACCTAGAGCCCAGTCCCACTTCTTTGCACAGTCAACCTATCCAAATAGGTCAGGATGGACTAGGACTCAAGGAAGGTTTACAGGTCATGGACATCAGGCTACACAGTCTTATAGACCTTACCCTAGAAATTGGGTTAGTGGGTATGGCAAGTGGACACCTAGGAACCAATATTTCTATAGCCAGCCCAATGATCACTATGGCCAAAATTTCGTGAATACATCCTGGCCAAGGCACTGGCACAGAAATAATCAATCTGTAAATAATCATGCTAGTGTCAACAAGAAGAAGCAAAACAAAAAGAAATCTGGAAAATCTGGAAAATCCACTGAACAGAACTGTTTCAAACAAATGTGGATTCCGAAAAGTCTGCTCTCTTGTTTTAACTGCTTTCCATCTTCTCTGGAGCCCAATCAGTCTTGGGTTCCAAACTTCTCTACCTGATTGTGTGTGCAGGTATGCCTGGCAGCCAAGAACAACTTGTGGTACTTGGATAGTGGCTGCTCTAGGCATATGACAGGGGATAAGGCCAAGTTTGCATGCTGACAGAGAAACAAGGAGGCCTTGTCACCTTTGGTAGCAACACAAAGGGTAAGATTGTTGGAACAGGTAAGGTAGGTAAGTGTACTACTTGCTGCATTGAGGATGTTATGTTGGTTGGGGGTTTAGCTTATAACTTACTTAGCATCAGCCAACTATGTGATAAAGGATGCAAAGTGCTTTTTGATTCTCAATGTTGCAAAGTTTTTGAACCTGATTCCGAAACTGTTAAATTTTCTGGTAAGAGGATAAATAACACTTACATGATAGATTTAGACGATATTCAACATTCTAACCTATGCCTTACTGCTAGTAGAGAAGACTTAGCATTTTTATGGCATCGTAGGTTAGGTCATGCTAGTTACACTGTTTTGCATAAACTGAATAAGCATAGCATGGTTAGAGGACTTCATGCAGTTTCCTTTAAGAAAGAAAATAAAATCTGTGATGCATGCACTCAATCAAAGTTAACTAGAAAGTCATTTAAATCTAGAACAGAAAATCTGTCTTCTAAACCCTATGAGCTGATACACATGGACCTTTTTGGGCCAACCAGGTCTGTCAGCTTATCAGGGAGGAAGTATGGGTTTGTCATGGTAGATGACTTCTCTAGGTATACTTGAGTATATTTCTTATCACATAAAAGTGATGCATTCTCAGAATTTCAGGAGTTCTGTCTTAAGAAAAACCAGAAAATTGAAAATATTTTGACTGATCATGGAGGTGAGTTTGAAAACTCACAGTTTGATGAATTCTGCAGGTCAAATGGAATTAACCATAGGTTCTCCTCACCAAGGACACCTGAGCAGAATGGAGTTGTGGAAGGAAGGAACAGAACCCTAGTGGAGATGGGTCGTACACTCTTGGTTGAAGGTGGTCTACCAAGGAAGTTTTGGGCTAAAGCAGTAAATACTGCCTGTTATGTAATTAATAGAGCCATGGTAAGACCTTCTACTCAGAAAATACCATATGAGATCTTAAAGGGTAAGAAACCGTCTATTGCTCATTTCAAGGTTTTTGGTTGTAAATGTTTCATTCATATAAATGATAAAAGAGACCTTGATAAATTTGAACCTAAAGGTGAACCAGGAATTTTTCTTGGTTATTCTGAAAACACCCGAGCATATAGAGTGTATAATCTGAATTCTAAAACTGTTGAAGAATCTCCACATATAGTCTTTGATGAATCCTTATTAAAGACTAATGTTGGTCAATGCAGGAATGAAGACAATGGTGATATTTTGAAGGAAGGAAATCCTGCAGACAAATCCGAGGATGAGGAAGGAATTGAAGAGCTCAATGAAGAAGAGCCTACAGTTCAGGGGGAGGTAAATGAAACTCATGGTGATGAAATTGTCAACATTAGATATCTAAAAGATCATCCTGTGAATAATGTAATTGGCAATCTGCATGACCCCCCTAGGACTAGAGGTCACTTAAGAATTCAAAATGAATTGAATGCATATGCATTTGTTTCAAATGTAGAACCCAAGTCCATTGACTGTGCTCTCAAAGATGTGCATTGGATTAATGCCATGCATGAGGAGCTCAATCAATTTGATAGGAATAAGGTGTGGCATTTGGTTCCACCTCCTGATCATGAAACAGTCATAGGGACTAAATGGGTGTTCAGAAATAAAACTGATGAATCAGGGAATGTCATTAAAAATAAGGCCAGACTTGTAGCTCAGGGGTATAATCAGGAATTTGGAATAGACTTTGAAGAGTCTTTTGCCCCTGTAGCCAGGTTAGAAGCAATCAGAATATTATTGGTTTATGCATGTTCCCTAGGAATAAATCTTCAACAGATGGATGTAAAATCTGCATTTCTGAATGGGGAAATCAGTGAGGATGTCTATGTGAGACAGCCTCCTGGATTTGAATGCTTAGATTTCCCTAGTCATGTCTATAAACTCAAAAAGGCTCTCTATGGCTTAAAGCAAGCTCCTAGAGCTTGGTATGACAGGTTGAGCAAATTCCTCACTGAAAAGAACTTCACAAGAGGTGTAGTTGATCAAATATTGTTCACCAAGGTGAGTCATTCAGATATTCTTATCATTCAAATTTATGTGGATGACATTGTCTTTGGGGTCAACTAACCCCAAATTGTGTGAGGAATTCTCTCAAATTATGACTAATGAGTTTGAAATGAGCTCAATGGGTGAGCTCAAACTATTTCTTGGACTGCATGTTACACAATCAAAGGATGGTACTTTCATCTCTCAGTCCAAGTACATAAAGAATTTATTGAAGAAGTACAAAATGGACAACCTCAAGGAAATAGCTGCTCCAATGGGTACCTCAAACAGTTTGGATGAAGATCCTCAAGGTAAACCAGTGGACCAAAGGCTATATAGAGGCATGATCGGATCTCTTCTATATCTTACAGCATCTAGGCCTGACATTCAATTTTCAGTGTGTTTATACTCTAGATTTCAGGCTAGTCCTAAAGAAACACATCTTAAGGCTGTGAAAAGGATTTTTAGGTATTTACTAGGCACCCAAGAGCTAGGTCTATGGTATCATGCTAAGTGTGAGTTAGAACTTCTAGCCTACACTGATGCAGACTATGTTGGGTGTCGAGTAGATAGAAAAAGCACTAGTGGCTATTGTCAATTCCTTTGTGGCTGTATAGTATCTTGGGCATCTAAGAAGCAACACACTGTAGCCTTGTCTACAGCTGAGGCTGAATATGTTGCAGCAAGTAATTGTGCTGCCCAAGTACTTTGGATCAAGCACCAACTAGATGATTATCATATAAAATTGGAATGTATTCCAATCTTGTGTGATAATACTAGTGCTATATGCCTTGCTAAAAATCATGTTCATCATTCTAGGACTAAGCATATAGAGATAAAACACCATTTTCTTAGAGATGTTGTAAATAAAAAGGAAATTAAAATGAACTTCATTGAAACTGAAAAACAAATTGCTGATATCTTTACTAAGCCTCTTGGGAATGAAAGGTTTAAATTTCTTAGAAGAGAACTTGGCTTGTGTAAATTTCAGCATAATGAATAAATTCTCTGATGGCTTGAATAAAATGTGTGAATGTTGAATGTAGCAACAGACTCATGATCATGCATGAAACTCATATTTTTTTACACTCATGATCATCACTGCATATCATTTAGTCATGAATGTGTCTAAAACCACATGCATATCATTCATAATTTTTTATGACATAGTTTTCATTGCATATCATTCATCCATGACCTATGTCGAAGCTCTCTCATTTAATTCTTGCCATTCCTTTGCAAAACTGCATGCATATAGACAGGGGGAGTCTTGTCAGAAATTCAGGGTGAACTGTTGCGTCGACGCTATCACGCTGTAGCGTTGACGCACAGGGGTATTCCAGTGAACCATTAACTCTGCCCTTTTTTAACTGCTGCGTCAACGCTGCTCTACTGTGGCGTTGACGCAGTGAACTAGATCTGTGAATGCCTCTGCTTCTTATTCTGATGAGTTGACGCTGCAATAGCGTGGAGTCGACGCACTGATATTATCTCAGTGTTTTATATTGTTGCCTCTTCAACTGATGCGTGGACGCCTTGAACTCCCAGCGTCGACCTTGTTCATTCATCCTTTGACTCTGAATGATTGAGTCTGACAATATGGCAATCTGTTAGTCAGTTCTGATTCCTAAGCAATAGAAAATAGACTTCTTCTCTTATAAGAATTTTAATTGCTTAAAGACTGACTTAATGGTTTAAATTTTATAAACTTTAAAGTTTAAAGATTACAATCAGTGAATAAGAAAGCTGAAAATTGATAAAAATCTCAACCCTTATCTTATTTCATGTCAGACAAAGCTAATCATATCTGAAATATGAAAACTCATCTGAAAACATGTTAGAGAAGCTAAGTATGTGTATTGTTCTTAAACAAGTCATTCGGAAACAAATAAAGGATAGCTAAGAAAGATATTAAAAAATATTAAAAATTAATTAAAAATAAATTGGCAGAGTAATGACTGGTAAAATACTGAGAAACTAAGTGATCCATCAAAGAAATGGACAACACTTCAGTCATGAGGTGTATCAGTTATCTCTGTATAAAATGATCAAAACAGTAGGGTGGTTTCACTGAGTACCTGGGGGTAACTGGCGTCTGATAAACGTGTACCCCCACACAAAAAGGTGTAAATCAGTCTACTATATTTGATCATGGCAGAATGGTCCACCATGTTGAGTATCTAGGGGTATTGGCGTCTGATAAACGTATACCCTTACGCAGAAAGACAAATGGCACATGAATGCCCTTAATGAAATACAATGAAAAATACTGTTCCTTCAAAAGAAATTTCATGGATGTCAATTTGTTTAATCTCAATACATGACTTGGTATCTCTTAATCATTCTTTTCTGAGTCTATGAAAGTAAGATATTTTGAAACTGAATCTCTCATGCAAATGTGATTCTGGTTTATTGTTTTATCATGCACAGAAAACTTATCCATTGATTGTAGTGCATGAACTCAAAATTTATAACCTTTAAACCAGAATTCTATCTGAAAGTAGTTTCTAAATTCATATGACTGAAGACTCTGTGCTTTAGAATGCTTATTCATGAACTACTTGTTCAGAATGCCAGTCAGATGATCTCTCTTGTTCCTTCCCTTGTAATCACTTTCCCTCCTCTTTGTTGATGGCAAAGGGAGAGAATATTGTCTTGCTTGATGAATTCTGAATTCATTCCAGGGGAAGTGTATGCATCATGTTATGACAAAGGGGGAGATTTTGTTAGCATGGAGTTGCTTATATTTCTAGCATGCATTCATAGCATCTGCATGACAAATCTGAATAACAATTCATGTCTTTCATCAAAAATTCATCTGTATGACAGGTTGTTGCTATTCTATATGATAGGGGGTTGCCATTATCAAAAAGGGGGAGATTGTTGTGACTCCTATGTGTTGATGATGTTGACAATATGCTTTACTTCATTGGCAACACCTTATTTTGATTGATTGGCAACTGTTTATGTTTTGATGAAATTACTTTTATCAGATTGTCTGTGTGTTCTATGCATTTTCACAAGTCTACACACTGCACACACACACAAGTCTTCACACTCAGCATAGTCTATACATCGTGTTGTCTTTGTGTTGTGTTTGTGCATCATTGAGAACGTAAGTCTATACATCCATTGCTTCAGTTCAATACCTGCTATGTGTATACATTGCATCGGTGCAGTGCTTCCTCTGTGTATATACTGCATCAGTGCATCACAAGTCTATACATCCATTGCTTCAGTTCAATACCTGATATGTGCATGCATTGCATCGGTGCATTGCTTCCTCTGTGTATATACTGCATCAGTGCATCCATCAGGCATACAGTCTATACACTAATGCATGTGAGGTACTGTCTGCACGATAATGTCTATACATTGTTGCATTGTTCGCACAGGCTAAGTCCATACATTAGTGAAGTCTGTACAGCGTCATGCATCATTCTTCAAAGTCCATACACTGCACTGTAGCTTGCTCGAGGTGAAGACTGTACATTCACCAGTTGAACCTTCAAAGTCTGTACATTCACCAGTTGAACTTCGAAGTCTATACATTGGGATCTTTACCTACGTTCAGTTTTACAAGTCTGTACATTGGGCTTTCACGTAAAGTCTATATATCCTTGAACTGTGCAAGTCTGTACATCGTTGCTTTGCCAAAGTCTACACATTGTGAACCTTCAAGTCTATACAGACTTTGTTTCGCTCAAGTCTGTACATCGTCCAGTTGTCTTTGGCAAGTCTTCACATCGTGAAGTCTATACACTCGATTATCTTGCATTGCATCAAGTCTGTACAGCCTTTCCTTTGGCAAGTCTGTACATCGTTCATAAAGTCTGAACAATGAGCAAGTCTGTACATCGGACTAGTCTGCATCGGCTAAGTCCATACATTGTCCAGTGCATTGCATGCATCATTCATGAAGTCTATACATCGAGTTGAATGCTGGCTAAGTCTGCACATCATCTGTCTTACTTAGAGTCTCATGCATAACATGAAGTCTGTACATCGCACAGCATTCAAGTCTACACATTGTGCATCATTTTAGTTGAAGCCTGTACATCGTGCATCTAGTGTTTCAAGTCTATACATTGTTGCACGTTCTGTCTGTCTAAGTCTTCACAGTGCTTCTTCATGCATTGAAGTCTGCACATTGCTGCACGCTCATCAAGCCCATACACTGGCATGTCTTTACATTGCCTAGTCTATACATTGGCTGCTGAATGTTCTTCAAAGTCTGCACATTGCATTACACTTCAGCAAGTCTGTACAGCGGTTGCCTTCATATAGGAAGTCTATACATCGCACAACACTGCATATATGAAGTCTATACATTCCAGAGTCTGTACATTGCATTCACGTTCACAAAGTCTATACAGCAAAGTCTATACAATGCATTCGAGTTCACAAAGTCTACACAGTGAAGTCTATACAATGCATTGCATCCCACAAAGTCTATACAGGGTTTATACTTAAACTGATAATTCTATTTCGTCTGTCTGACAGGGATTCTTTGCAGGGATTGATGACTTGGCTCGTGATCCAAGGAAGGACGAGGTGATCATATGGTGACACGTGGAAGCAGCCCATCACAGGATGCTGCCATGTGGATGAAATTTCCTCAGATCTGGAGAATTCTTTGGGCGGGAAATGTGGAAGCCACACGCCCTTATCCAATCTGCTGCTGGTATATATATGAGTCTTCTTCTTCGGATGAAGGCAGATCGAACAATGGTGGCAAAGTCTATACAGTGAGAGTAAAAGCCTGAAGCAGCAGAGAGCCACCGAGATCTACAGAGAAGAAAAGCAGAGAAGAAAAGAAAGAGAAAGAGAGATGTGTTGAGAGAGTGAGATTGTGAGAGTTTTGATTGAGAGGTTGTATCTCAGACTCTTGGTTCAGATACCAGAGCTGAGCTTTGCTCATTCCGAGCTACATTCCCAGTTGGGTTTTCTATTTTCGTTTGCTTCTGTCTTTTATTTCCGAAATTATTTCTTCAAGCTGTGAGTCAGCTGTTAGCAGAGGTGCTACCTCTGGACGGGTAAGCTGTAAACCCCAGCGGTTGCAGTGGAGGTCTCCACTGGACAGGTGAAGCTGTAATCCTCAGCAGGCGAGACTTTTCTCGGACAGCAAGCTGTGTTGCTCAGCGGTTTGTAGGCCAAGCTGTATTACCCAGCAGACGCAAGCTGTACTGCGCAGCAGTAAGCCATACTCGGTTGAGTGTGGGGTGGACGTAGGTCTCTGACCGAACCACCTAAAAATCTTGGGTGTCTTGTGTTTGTGAGTTTGCTTGTGATATGCTGTGTGGCTACATGTGTCGACACTCCTCATAGTGTTCTTTCTATCGCTCAATAGTTGTTTGTTTTAAATTCCGCATTATAGTTCAACTGTGTTTTAAATTAGCCATTAGATCTATTCACCCCCCTCTAGATCCACTCTCAGTGGAGATAGACTGCGTCCATCTAACATAACAGGAAGGAGGGGGCATACCGAAGGGAGGGAGGGGAGGTCACGACAAGAGGAAGGGGCCATCAACCTTCAAACCCTAGTTTTACGTAGGGTGCATTTGGCCATCTCAAGAGCCGTTGCTGGGATCCCTCCCCATCTAGTGACGTCCTCCTCCGTGTTCAATGTTGTCTCCATCTCCAACTCTGACTTCGATGAGCCCAATCTGCTTGGGACTAACAGCGGTATGCCTCGCACTTTCTCTTCCTCTCTCCCCTCTGACTGTCATTGCGACCAACTAACTGGGCACAGGGCAAGGGTTGGTGTGTTGGGAGGACCCCCAGACGGCATTGTGGCTGATGCAGATGTCGATGTGGTGGCCCGATTAGAGGCACTTCCTGGGGTTGATGCTGGAGAGAGTGGCGATAGCACGGAAGAGGGATCTGATGAAGGCCGTGGGGGCGCTGTTGACTCGGAGGAGACAAGTGCTGGAGGATGGGCCGAGCCCTGCCCATGCCCCTAACTACTCACCATTGTGGCTGATGCGGATGTTGATGTGGTGGCCCGACCAGAGGCACTTCTTGGGGTTGATGCTGGAGAGAGCGATGATAGCACGGAAGAGGGATCTGATGAAGGCCGTGGGGGCGCTGTTGACTCGGAGGAGACAAGTGCTGGAGGAGGGGCCGAGCCCTGCCCATGCCCCTAACTGCTCACCATTAACAAGGGTGAGGTCAGGTCTTCAAGAGAGCCGACAAGGCTGCCGTAGTGCTCATGCATGAGAAAACTAACGGCTTCATGATCCAAGATGAACTCGTTGACCTCCTGACAATCTCAGTGAGCTATGCTGATGCACAGGCCATCAAAGATTACTTCTCCTACGAGCTTGCCCAGAAGCAACCCTCGAGTTTCTTGACACCCGTTTCATCAAGCCCAACTTCCTGGCTGTCACATCCTTCTCCTTGAGGGGCCCTAGCTAGGGAAATTATGACGATGATGTCGAGGAGGTGGCCCCATCAAAGGCATTTCCAAGGCTTAGTCCAGGAGAGCACAACGATAGCATGAAAGAGGAATCCGACGAAGGCTACAGGGGCACTATCAACATGGAGGAGGCAGGTGCCATAGGAGAGGCCAAGCCTTAGCCCCACACCAAACTGTTCACCATCAACCTATAGAGGAGCGCTGAGGTGGACAATGATAGCACTAGCATGGTCGCATTACAGGTGCTTAGCATGATGGCCTTGAAGCACCCATAGTCGCAAGTCTTGTAGGGCACCACCAATGAGTCTTGTGGGTGTAGGTCTCTCTCTCTCTCTCTCTAAAGTTGGGGTGGGAGGGATGGAGGGTTGAAGAAAGGATATTTTTGTCATACAATGACAAAGTAAGTGGAATAATAGAAGCTTTATAGAATATTCATCTTCCCATTGACGGAAGTTAACCGTAATAGCATTTTTTAAAATATTTTGTTAAAAGTAATGATATAAGTGCTAATATGTTTCCGAAAATGATATGTTTACCATTTCCATTCTATCAATAGTTTATATTCAAAAAACTCTAATATATACTAGTATACGGTGGACTTGCCACAGGTGCAACGAGTCTACGGTGCCGCCAAGTTTAAGCCATTTGTTTCAGTTGATATGGCTATTGTAATGCTTGAATGGAGGTCTCAAGTGAAAGACATCAGTCGGCATAGCTTCCATGATGTAAAATAAATCATTCGTAGAAACCATACATCTAGCAAATTGCCATGCTCGATGAGTCCCTTCACCTTCTACACAAAAACAAGCAAAGTGCTTGTTTAAGTATGTCCAAGAGCACCTTGTGGTAAGCTGCTGATCATTTCAAGGATACAATGCACGACCTGCAGGTTTATGGATATGAAAGTTTGAAGGAATGAACTTCCACTTCTTTAGGTTGGAACCCTTTGGGAGCAAGTATACTTCTACTTGCCCCAGGAATGCACAACGTTGTGTGCAGTGGAACCAACATTGATGTCTAGCAGAACCCGTATCAAGCCCAGCCCCAGCAATCCTCTAGGGCCACTTTGGTAACGAGTTAAGGTGGGTTAGGGTGGGTTAACCGGGGTCAGGTGATTTATTATATGTTTGATACTTTTTCCTTAACCTCGGTCGGATAGGGTTAAAGTGGATTAACTCATTCCACTTAAATAGGTAGAATTAGTTACTCCACCCGGGTTAGGGCCACTTTTGTAACGGGTTGGGTTAAGAGCGGGTGAGCCACCCCTGGTAGACCACCCGCCCTTAACCCAACCCGTTACCAAAGTGGCCCCTAAGGAATAGGGGAGGTCCCCCAGGAACTCCCTACACAAGGTTTGCTTCTCTACTCCGCCTCTCCAATTCCCTTCCCCCTCTCACCATCATCATCGTCATCCTGGTTCCCTTCATGCCTTTGTCGTTGTGGCCACATTTTCTCACCCCCTCTATCTCTGTCCTCCTCCTTTTACTTGCAACCACCTTGAGGTTTTGCCGAAGTCCCCTTCCCCCTTTCCCTAATCGTACCCCCCCATCCCACCATACCCCATCACCTTCTCTTATGATCCTGCTACCGTAATCTTGCCCATACCTTCATCATTGTCATCGAGCTCTTCAATTCATGGACAACCTCTTCCCCTATGTTTCTCGACTGTAACCCCTTCCTCCTCGCCACCCCTAACACCACTGCGGGGGCATCGACCTTCGGTTCCCCTTTCCCATCATGCATCCATCCTCCATCACCACACCCCTCCTCCCCCTCCCTTTCGCCTTGACCGACCATCCTCCTAGCTATAACACCCTCACTCCACCTCAATTTGCCATCAACCCTCATCCCTAGCTCCTTTTTAACCCTCCCCTATCGGCCCCATCACTGGGGCTTCCTCTCGTCCTCCTACATCTTAGCCGAGCCTTGGTCCCCTTCCCTCACATCTCCATCCCTAAAATTGGTCAACCTTTACACTCTCCCATCATCATACTTCTCATCAGCATGAACATTTTCCCCATCTACTACAATCTCTTTACACCCCCCCATAACACCACCCTCTCGAAGTAGTTCACTTCCCCACTCGTCTTTCGACTTCATTCATTCGCCTCTCCCTTTGGATCTTTCATTACCCTAGTTTGGTTTGAAGATCGCCTAGTCCCATCCCTTTCTCTACCAACCCTAATAGAAGTAGTTCTACTGTCTCCACATTATATCTCGCTTGCCAATTTTTTGCTCCTTCTGGGCAATCTTATTGGTTCTATGAGGTGGTTCCATTTGGTCGATTGCACATCGTGGTTTTTCCAAATCTTGAGGGGTCTGGGGTTTCTGGGATTTCCACACTACTAACTATGTCTCTAGACATGTATAAGGTCAGCCGAACTTGTCGTGTTACTGTGCATAATCCATGTCTCTGTTTGGGTGCATGTCATCCGTGACATCTTCATCGTTATAGCTAAAAAAATGTGAAAAGTAGTTGCGCATGGTTGGATGAGGCCCACTCGCTAAAGCAATGGATTAGTCTTCTGCATCTATGTCCAATATTGCAATGGCTCTATATTAACTTCATCATGTTTTTCTATCTAGGGTTTGAGTATTAGCCATCAACGGCTTTACTCCTTTTGATGTATGGGTGGGACATATGCCTGGCTTATTGTATATATATGGTAACGAGTTAATAAAACTTTCTATCTTCTTGATCCAAAAAAAAAAATCCACTTCATCATCACTAGCAAATTAAGCCAGCAGCTTGTCAAGCATGAGAACACACATCGCACATCAAAGACCTAGTTTTGAATGTCAAGGTCCACGTAAAGGGCGGGCAACTTCTTCTTCTTCTTCTTCTTCTTCTTCTTCTTCTTCTTCTTCTTCTTCTTCTTCTTCTTCTTCTTCTTTTTGATGACGTAGAATCTAGCACAGTGGTACTCGAGTCTACACAGAGTGTGAGAAACCTAAGTTCAAATCTAGCAATACTCAACTCACATGCATCTCTTTTTCCAAGGGCTAGTAAATCCCAAACTTACATCTGTTAACCCCACTTTGGTTGGGGATTAAAGTTTGCCCAGATTAAAATAAGTACATTAAGTTAATCCACTTTTATTCCTATTTACTTTGTTTACAAGTGATTCAACCTGGGTTAAGTGAGGGGATTAATTTGGTAGGCAGGAGGTGTGATTTGATAAAAAGTGAGTTAAGTATGGAGTTTTTATGTAATTGACAAAAATAACCTTACAATTAGTGTGTGTGTGTGAGAGAGAGAGAGAGGCGTGGTCTACGTGTGTGGGGGAGGTGGTGGTTTGGAAGGGCCAGTGGGTGAGAGGGAGGGGAAGGTGCCGGATGGGGAGGTCTGGAAGTGGGGTCAGAGGCGGTGGGGATGGCGACAGAAATAGAGGGGGTGGGGGTGTGGCCAGTTGGTGAGAGAGGGGGTGTGGCCGGTGGGAAGGGAGAGGGGGCGGCACCAGAGGGGGAGGGGGAGGTCTGGAAGTGGGGAGGGGGTGTGGCTGGTGGGTGAGGGGGAGGGGGAGATCAACAGGTGAGGGGGAGGGGGCGGTGCCGGCGACGGAGGGGGAAGTGCCGGCGAGGGGGAGGGGGATATCGGGTGTAGTAGGGGGTGAGGGGCAGTGGGGACAAATGGGTCTTTTTACAAAGAGGATTAACTTATCCCACCTCCAAAGGTGGGATAGGTTAATCCAGATTAACTCAGGTTAACTGTCATTTAACTCGATTATCTAAATCCGATCATGTCAAATCAAAAGGAGTTAAATTTGGGTTAAAAAAAGATAACCCAAGGTTAACCCTAAAACAAAGCGAGACTTAGGGGCATATTTGTTTGTGGAATAAGGTGCTGGTAACCCGGATACCAGCATCTTATTCCTCCTATTCTATTTGTTTGCGATGATCTAGTATTTCAACTTGTATTCGAGTTAAGAGTCAATATCCGAGTTAAGTCTTTTCTAACAAAAGGATAGAATACGTTAACTCGGATTGGTCAAAGTAATATTAGTTATTTTTTGGTACACCTTAACCCCGGTTACGATACCCCCCTTAATCTATTCCGTATAAGGGCCTACAGAAGCATTTCACAATTGTGAGGTAAATGATAAGATAGCACATCAACTAGTTAACAGTCTTTGCCTATTGAGATCATTAAGGGAGGCATTGCCAAAGACCAATAGTAAGATACTCAACTCAAGAACTGCAGACCCATGAGTAGTGTGGTTGGAACCATGTGTAGTCGGCTGCTACTGCTCCTGTGATGAAAATCCAACAAAGTTATTGGCGGTGTGGTCGTGGCACACCCTCATCCGCCATCAGCGGGGTGTGGCTTTGGGGGGCCTCGCGGGAGTGGATTAGGGAAATGTTGAAGAAATATGAACGGCGATAAAGAACTTCCTTTCTCATTTACATATCCATTTGACGTTTAGAATCTGTAACGACCCGAGATCCGAACACCGAGAAGGCCCGATAACCCGAATCTCGAACCGCCACCCATGAGCCCGAAGACTCGGAAGGGTTAAAAGGGATGGTGTGGAAATACACAAGAATCTAAGATAATTGCAGAACTACACAGTTAATATGAATAATCAGGAAATAAATAATGACATTAATTAAATTACATGGTCCACAATAATAACAGCAGTCTAAAATATAACAGTAGTCCACAACTAGTACAGTCCAAAGAGAAAAGGTACAACTACACGGGACATACCCCGGAACCGGCAACTGGCAACTAACTCTGGGCACCTGAACCACGTGGAGCCTCTGAAGCGCTCCCCGGAAGCCGCATCTCACCTGAAACACGGAAAACACGCGGGGAATGAGCCTCAAAACAAAAGACTCAGTAGGGATCATCTGGTCCCCACCTTGCAAACCGAGAAATTGCGCGAAAAGTAACTGCAAGGTACCACTACGGCTAGTACCGAACGCACGGCACATAAATCGAGATAACTCGTCAAAACTTAAGAGAAACCCAAGAGTCGCTACCAGACGAAGACAGGAGTACCAACCCACTAGAAGCAAGGTCGGATGCATCCACTAACGACTTAAACCGCGCCTCGGGTGTCTCCCTTTGGCCCAGCGGGAACTGAGACACCGTACAAGTAACCACAGAACAAGTGACTAGCTAGGGTCGCGCTCGTTAGCTCGGGTCCTACCGCCCCCAACCACGTGTGCACACACAGACCATACGTCCTAGGTCTGGCCCTCTGACTGGTTTTCCCCTCAGCCGGACTCTGGCGTCAAACGTGGGGCCCAACGGAAACCAGTCTAAAAATTGTCTCTCAGGGTAGCCTCGCCACCACTCCCTAGTGAGACCACTCGCGTGTCGGAAGGCTACGACTAGTGGAGGATCACTGAAGGAGTAGACTCTCTTGTCAACGGAAAACATCGTCTAAATCGGACAAAGTACAAGGACCGCTCCTCGTACCGACACCGACTCACGGTGACACAAGTCGAGAACACCACCTCCTGGGATCCCACGGCACCCTAACATGTGGTCCCCACATGATGCCCAGCATCAGTCATACCACGGGTCAACGCGCGGATCGAGGTCCACTCACCCAGGACTTGAATCGGCAAAACATAACTCCGATTTGACACAGACCTCTGGCGGTCCACCTTTGGGCCGCCATAGTGGCTAGCGGTTCAATATTGGGCCGCCACAAGGACTGTAGCGGTCAAACATTAGGCCGCCACCCCCTGGGTTACGAAAGAACAAGCGGTCCTATATAGGGCCGCCAAAGGGTGTGAGACGGGTGAACCTTCGGCCGCTAGACCCAAAGAGCCTCCAACGGTCAAAAACCAACGGTCAAATCGCCTCGAAGGCCACGCCGGCCAACTCGGCTTAGCAGTCAACCTTTCGGCCGCCACCTGGGCTCTGGCGGCTCATCGTGCGGCCGCCAGGCCCAGCCCACGCACGGGAGATTGAAACGGTCGTATGGGGATCGCCAGAAGGAGGTGGCGGTCACTGGAAGGACCGCTACACTTCCGAAAAATCGAGAACGGCAGGAAAACCCCAAATTCGCCATTCCACGCTCCATTCACCCCCGAGTGAAGGGGAAACAAAAGGGAAACTTGTTCCCAAGCCCCCAATGCATCTTTTGATGCCCACAAACCACAAAAACATGTATTGAAACGCTAGATCGGGGGCTCACACCCCAAAACATGGTTTTCCCTTCTCGGCTCAAAATAGCCCACTCTCGACCTCGCCTCGGCCTAGAAATCACGGGGAAGGAAAATATCGAGCTAAAGATCGTCACCCTACCTCGGATTCACCAGAAACGCAGCGGATCGCCGCCGATCCTCAAAAACTTGCTTGAACCTTCACGAGCTCCCACGATCTCACCGAGTGCCGAACGCCGCCGGGATCGCCACGCCGCCGCCTATGCCACCACGTCGTCGCCTCGCCGCGTCCGCAGTCGAAGGAGAGGGCGTCGGGGCCGTCACCGGAAGAGGGGGGGCGGTCACGGTCGCACACGCACGGGAGAGAAAGGGAGGAAGAAGAAGAAGAAAGAGAAAGGGGAAAAGAAAAGGAATTGGGGATTTATAGAAAATTCAGATTTTTCAAAAAATACGGAAAAATAGAAAAATATATCTCCGTGATCGTTGGAACACACTGATCGCAGTGGTACCATCCCTAAGTAGGTGAACAACTCGGTTTACCCGCTACGGGGTTCCATAGGTCCTGTCAGGGAAAAATACGGGAAACCGCGGAACACATTCTGAGACCTCCGAAACTGATCCGAAACGCACGGATCCAAACCCGAAAAACGTCCGAAAGATAATTCCGGGCAAAATGAGAACAAATTCTCCTAGAAAATATATTCAAGATCTAAGAAGAAGGATCCGAAGGATCCGGGATATTACAGCACTTCCCCCTTAAACAAATTTTATCCTCAAATTTTAAGAAGAGATCCAGATAATTGGAATCTTTATTACAGGTCAGGTTCATGTTTGCATTCTGTGCGATGACAAGGGCTGCATGCATGATTTTAGACACTTCGAAACGCTCGATATTAATTGGTTCTAGTAATAATCAAGACATGTCAAGACGTCATGGATTCTCTAGAAAGTCAGAGCGGAAGAATGATATCGTGGAATGGGGCTTTGTTTTTCATTATCTACTCGAACAACGACTCAAAGGCTGGTAGTTGAAATAACATAAAATAATACGAAAGGTCGTAAAAGTATATTTATTATTATCCTAATCATGTGAGAAGATTAAACAATGACAGATTAGTCTTTCTCTCATCTTATTAGTCTACCTAAAACTAAGTGAAACAAATGGTAAGTGATGGGAAGAGTATATATGATGAAATACGGTTTAATAGGGTGGTGGGGGGGTATGTATGACAAGAAGATGAATGTAGGGATACATAGCAGAATATATAAGATTCTAGCTATATATACATAATTGTCCATTTTTTTTAATCAAAAACTGCCTCTCATCTCACGGCAATCGAATGGAAATGCAAATGTTCGTTGTTCCGTAGATATTTCTTATACACAAAATGCCCATTTTCATCAAAGTATTCGAACGAGGAATGCGCATTCTTCTCGTCGACTTTCATTTTGATGAGAACAAATGGGCCTGGGCGTCACGGCTGTCAGAATGGGTCCAGAGTCCTGACCCATTATCTGATGCCGTTATCCCGTGGCCATGTGTACGGATATATGCATTAATAATAATAATAACAAGGGAGACTAGCTTTAGACCTTTTAATTACTTGGGTATGATGAGGGCTCATTCTTGTGTTTCGTTAATGACGAAGAGCTGGTCGTATGTCTGAGAAGGGGCTGGTTTCAAAGTCTCAGACCAGCTGCTGGTCTCTGATTTGGGACCAATAATAAGGAGCGAATTTGTGCGGGTATCAATGGACTGATCCAGGCCTTCTTTTAGGGCCCATTAGCCGCTGTTGGATGGTGGGTTCTAAGCAACGACAATGGGAGATGCCTTATAGCTGGTTGGAGTAATACTCGCCACAAACAAAGGAAGTACGTTGGGAAAAAAAAAAAGAAATGTTAGCTACCATCGAGAACGGGAAAAAAAGTTACCCATCCAATTCACGATTGGTCCATGTCACTAGCATGTGGGTCTCATCCATTAAAATTTTTAAATATTTACGTACACTCCCATCTATTTGTCACTCTTACTCATGTATTTGTCACCTTTATATAATTATTTTTCACATTTATATATCTATTTGTCATCCTTAAATAGTATTGAAAGTCTCATTCATCGCTCAAGAATGCGTAAAAACTGACAGGAGTTGACTATTTTTCACATTTATATATCTATTTGTCATCCTTAAATAGTATTGAAAGTCTCGTTCATCGCTCAAGAATGCGTAAAAATTGACAGGAGTTGACTATTTGTCACTCTTACGTACCTATTTACACTCTTAAATAGTTATTTTTCACTCTTACATAGTTATTTGTCACCCTTAATTAGCATTGGAAGTCTCATTTGTTACCTCGAGAATGTGTAAAAATTGAGCTATTTGTCACCCTTA
Source organism: Amorphophallus konjac (assembly GCA_022559845.1). Lineage (NCBI taxonomy): Eukaryota > Viridiplantae > Streptophyta > Magnoliopsida > Alismatales > Araceae > Amorphophallus > Amorphophallus konjac. Next base: position 39,600 of record JAHNEJ010002496.1, on the reverse strand, counting down.
CATAGTTATTTGTCATCCTTAGATAACTATTTTTCACCCTTTAAGTAACTATTTGTCACCCTTAAATAGTATTTGGAAATCTCATTCGTCACCTCGGAAATGTGCGAAAATTGACAGAAGTTGACTATTTGTCACCCTTACATAGTTATTTGTCATCATTAGATAACTATTTTTCACCCTTAAATAGTTACTTGTCACTCTTATAGTATTACAAATCTCGTTAGAAATACGTACAAAATTGATAAAAAGTGAGGTCCACACACTGCATATGTGGTCCAATAAAAGATAAGACGGATAATAAACTTACCCGCCTGCACTAGTAATAATCATTTCTCAAAAGAAAAAGGACATGCTCCCTTTTCCCCCACCTGGCTTTGTTAGGAAGAATCACTCGCCTGGTTGAAGACTAGTTTTGGGCTTAACCTTGCACCGGTATTTGGGTCGAGCATTGTGGCAGTCTCGACTCTGGGATCTCCTGGGCGACTACTTTGGGTCCCCAGCTGCTACTGGACCAATGAAAGTGCAAAGCCTCAGCCTGCTACGGTGGTATTTTGAGAGTTGCGGACGAGTTAATTAATCCATTCAAGTCTGTGACTCCTGCCCATCCTACATGGGGGCTTCTTAGGCATTGGACGGTGTCTATTTCTGGAGGGACGCATGGATAGGAGAGATACGTTTGCAAACCAATCCTCCTAATTTTCATCTGATAATTGTTCATCTTTTGGGAAATCTGGAATTGAAGAAACTTTCCTCGTCATGAAGACCACCTCAGAACCGTGCAGTATATGTTCATCGTGTTGTGCATCCTGAAGAGAGCTGACCGGCGATTATATAACTTCAAGCATGCATGCATGATCTCTCTCTCCCATTCATCAAAAACGTTGTAGTGCAGATTTGCTTACCAAAGCCACATGTAATGTGTAAGAAGCATACGATTACAGGATAGATCTCTTTGAATATTGTTCCCTTCAAGTTGAATGGGAATGGGTGCTCTTGAGAAATCCAAGTAAGCCTCAATGTAACGTTTCTCTTGGGTAATTTAGGATGCCTTTCCATAGTTCGAAGCAGAGAACTTGCTGATCCGAAATAACAAAGAGTCCATGATCTTGGGATTGGAGTAGGCGATTGAGATGAATCACCATTTTGTTAAATTCAAGCTTGTCAAAACTCACATAGAACTGGTGATCTCGATGTCAGCAAGGGATATTACCTGACGTGCGTGCATCAACGGGTGACCGCCACGTACCCCCTTTCCTGCCTAGCCTTGGTATTATGTTGATTCTGAAAATTTGAATATATATGTAACAATGGCGGGCTGGCATCAATATAACTGCACCCCTTCCCAGCACCGCGATTCGCTCCACTTCCCCGTAACGGCTATAATTTTGACTGTTACGTCAAACTGTGAAGTCATTTAAAAGGCACGATGCCCATCGACTATGGCATCTCTCTTAGCCTTCACATATAAAAGGGGGTCTCAATGACCTCCTCTAAGTACACAAGAAAGAATGGAAAAATCTTCTCCTACCTTGTCAGAATCCCCTCCAAGGAAAACTCGGTCCCGTCCCAACAGAGCCACCCTTCTGCGCCTCCCTCATGCCAGCTCCCTTATCTCGATCCCTCTCCACCTCTTGAGAACCCCACTCTTGCCTCTCACTCAATCTTCTGACTTAAGTATCAGAGTGTTCTCTTGGGGAACTATCATCTCAGTGAAGAACTTTGTGTAGGTCGAAGCTCCGCAAGGCACCTTCAAAGGGATTCCTGCTTCTGATGGCCCAAATGAGATGCTCGGAAAGGCACACTCACGCTGGGTATGCGGCGTGGGGAGGTCGACCATGCACTCAGCGCCCAGTGGACCTAGGCTCCCCAAAGTGGAAGGCGATCACCATCTAGATTAGGAGTCATCAAGCAAGACTCCAAAAACTATGCCCTCATCGCACAAGTTGTATACAAGTTGGTGAGATAGCATGAGTCCCCTTTAAGAAGGCGTTGTCACATGGTCGTCTAGAAGTCCTTAGTATGAAGGAACATCATCTCGGCGGTGACATCTCATGAATCATGGGCTAGTTACTATTTTCTTGCCTTTATAAACTCAGTTCCTATGCAGGGCGAATCAAAAGTAAGCAGTCTCAACTTACGGAGGAGTGGTCAAACCCACCATCCTTTCTCCTCGACTAGGTGTTTGTCACAAGTGAGAAGGACATCAAATAACGATGATCGACTCTGAGCGAACGTTTGAAACTTTACGCAAAAAAACCTACAAAATCTAAGAGAATGGCACCGACCGAAAGATTCAAATTAAATAGGGCTCAACCGGCACTTGAAGATCGATCCTATGCAGACGACAACGACGCTCGTGCCGTTGGTACTATTTGGAAGCCTCTGAGTAAACAGACGACAGTTTTAAAGCTCAACTCACCTTTGGATTTCTAGCACGCTCTTTCTCTCCCCCTCTTTATCAAGCTATGTACTCTGTCCTTCTCGACGCCATATATATAACATGATTCTCTTATACTAAAAATATAAATGTTCGAAGCACACGCACCAACACTACCGGAGTTAGAATTAATGCGATCACTCGTACGGATCCGTCTTAGGCACCTTGCTTGATTCCACCTAACAACATTGCCCGGGATATCATAGAAGCGAAAGTTGCTTCCTTCCAATCAAAAGCCTCCGCTGACATGCAATTAGCAACAAAAGGAACCTTCTCGATAAATACGTCAGCCTCCGCATGTCTTACGTGGGTCGGTGGAGATTAATCTGATTTATTTACTCAGTTCCCACGGGTTCGAATCCTTTCCGTATCAAATTGGCAATGTATGGAATTTATTTAAAACTGATTCATGGACCGTCGAAGTAGACGAGGCCAAGGAATTTAAAACTGATTCACGTACAGCCAAACTAGATGAGGCCATAGACCTTTTTAAAAGTGGCATCTTTATGAGATATTCCTATGAATTTACAAATTTTGTAGTCCAGAGCTGGAACACTCCAGAATGACGTTACCTTACAACTGGCATTTCTGATGGCTAGGATTGCTTAACAGACTATTGGATTTGAATTCTTCTGTTGGGTAGCAAGAAAACATTATTCTTGATTGTCTCTCACAATGTTACATGAAAACAGAATAAGAGGTTTTTGTTTTCATGAACGCCATCATGTCCGGTGTACGTAGGTCCCTGGAGCAACCGATGATGATTAACATGAATGATGTAATGACACCACAACCAAGGTCAGATCAAAAACATCGTTTTCAAAGTAAAGTTCCGTCGACTCGATGATCCGTGCTGGATCGAAATCGTCTTGATCCGATACGATATGTCAGAGTCACATTATTCGACTAGGGTTGACTCGATCTATCTCACCACATCCCGAAAGTGATTTCTTCCCCCACTCCGGCGCCCTTCCACCCCGACAACTCTTTCTTCTAGGACTATCAATAGGCCGGGCCAGACCGACAGGCTCGTGGGCCTAACCCGATTTCGGACTGAGCTGTAACGTCTTTTTCGGCCTGCGAACTTAATTTTAGTCGGGCTTAAAAGTCCGGCCCGACTACACCCGCGGGTCGGGCTCGGACTTTGAGTTTGGCCCGCGGGCTGACCCGACCCGATCTCTTTTTTAATTCTCACTTCAAATTTTAAAAACTATTTAGTTAAGATTATGTTATTTTACTTAATTAAAAATTTTAAAACTCTCTTTTCACGTAAATTATGTAATTAATATCAAAATTTTAATTAATTTAGTGAGATTATAGGTTTTATATTATTAAATATATTAATTTTTATCATTTTTATTTTTTATTTAAATTATCGCGTCGGATCGGGTTTTAGTCGGGCTTTATATTTTTTAAATAATGTCGGACCCGGGCCAGGCTCGGGCCTTAGTCTTACTAAGTCGGGCCCGGGCCAAGCTGACCTAAGCCCAGCTCGGGTCCGGCCCATTGACAGTCTTACTTTATTCTCCCACCCCGGCACCCCTCCCGGCAGCTCACCTTCCCGTCCCTCCCCATTGGCCCCCAACAGCCTCCCACTGCGGTTGGCAATGTCTTTCTCGGCCGGATCATTGACGCCACCACCGGATCTCGTTTTCTGATCTTTGCCGGAGGACATCTGAAATGTCGTAGAGAAAAGTAGAAGGATAGGGAGGAAGGACTCGATCCAAATCGGCCGGATCATGTCTCGTTTCTCGTAGAGGGATCATTGACGATCTATGTTTCAAAGTCCATCGCCTCGATGAAACACCACACTAGCTAAGAATAATTAACGTCGGCAGTCAATTGAGAGCATCCGAGGCCGCAAATAAGTCACTGAGAATAGGGAGAAGGAGAAAAGCAGGGGAGGAGGGGAAGGAGGAGGGGAAGAGGAACATAGAAGGGCCCATCGATACTAGGAGAATATTGGAGGGAAGGCGGCGGTTGGAGGGTGATCTATCTGATGGCGACGGCTCCTCCCTCTTGAATCCCCCATGATCACTTTTGAGTCTATTCGTCCCATGAGAAGATAAGGATCTCGCGACGCCACCCGCCACACTCTTTGTGGGGGGGAAAAGAGCTCGCTTGCCATCACTAATAATTAATGATCACTTTGCAGGCTGGTTAGTGTGAGAGTGAGTGGCGGAGAAGGATATATGTATGTATATCCTCGTAGCAAGCTCAAATCGAATTTTATCTCTTTGCTTCCTCAAATTGCATGGGCATAGGGACCACAACTCCACTTCTAGCTTGCACACGTCTGTGCGTCTGTTGAGAGAGAGCGAGGGCCGGAGACGCGGGGGTGGGGGGGGGGGGGGGCAGGGGGAAGAATATATGGGAGAAAGAGAGAGGAGAGGGAGGGATCCAAGAATGGCGGAGAGAGAGAGAGTGGGGGGGGGGGAGAGAAGGATATTCGCAACTTGTGGGATCGGACAGAGATCCCAAAAGGTATCTACGGGAGGGTCCCATCACCACACTATTGGGGGGGGAACCTTTGGACATGGGGTGCTTGTTCCCCCCGGCGCAAGCGGACCACCACCCCGTCAAAAAAGTGAGCGAATGTGTTCACCGACCTTATCTTTCGTCAGCCAATTAACCCCCATGTTAATTAGCGGACCATCTACGTGTAACAAAATATCTCCTCCTCTGATCCCCTCAATGCCGTTCCCTTGTAACTTAACCTTATCCTTGCCCTTTATTGTGCCATTTCAATCCACGTCTTTCTCAAACATTCTCCTCACCTCTCTCTCTATCTCTCTCTTCCCCTCTCAGTTCTTCTATATATACCTGCCCTAGACTATCCTCTAGGTCCACTCCTTCTTTTTACTATACCTATAGGAGAAGGGACAGAAGCAGTTTTGTGGGAAAGGCAATGGAGTTCAGGTTCCCAAAGGCCCAGGCTGCCAAGCTGCTCTTCCTCGTTCTCTCCCTCACACTCATCCCCTTCGTGTCCACCTCACTACGGCCCTCTTACCTCTACTTCCTCCTCAACATCTTCATCATCGTCCTAGGTTATGAATCCGGAATCCTCCATGTCCTCGTGGAGCCTGACATGGAGAAGAAGAAGCCGGTCATCACGGCGGCGCCACCGGCTCCCCCTGGCAGCCGTGGCAGCAACAACAGTGGCATGCAAGCAAGCGAGGGCAACATTGGAAGGTCCGTGTTGGTGGTGGCAGAGCAGATACCGGCTGCTGCTGAGAAGGCCGCCACGGCTGCAAAGGTGCAGAAGATGAAGAAAGCTCCGTCGGTCCCGAGCCTTTTTTTTATTGGCAGCTGTGACGAGGACGGTAGTGATGCGGCCATGGAAGACATGGAGGAGGAAGAGGAAGACGTGTTCTCGGCCGCGGGGGAGATCTCCGCACAGGAGCTGTTCGCGAGGGCCGAGAGCTTCATCGGCAACTTCTACAAGCAGCTGAAGATCCAGAGGGAGGAGTCGTGGAAGAAGATCCACGGTTTCTATCACAGGACCTTTTGAGCCTGATCCGTGTGTTCCTACGCATGGATGTCGCATGCACCCACGCATGCATGTGCATGCACGCCCGAGGATATATAATCTCATATGAATAGCAGGTGCATGCATCCATGCACCCACACGGATCTATATATAGTCTCATATGAATAACAGGTGCGATTAGCGGGGAAAACCATTGGTGAAGAGAAGACCCCGAGCAGTTTATATCTCGGAGGCGGTCATCTCTCCTCGTCTGATTCTTTTTATCTATATGTTATTGGGTTGGGTTTGTACAGAACAGGGGGGTTGGTTTTAAGGAGTCACGTTGCAGTTGTAATTACCTGCCGTAGAATAATTAAGATGCTCTTCCCAGTAGGGAAAGAGAGAAGTGGTCTTATATTTTGTGAAGGATTGGAGGGCGATCATAAACTCCTCTTCTGTTCTTGATCGAGTATATGGAATGGAATATTGACAGTGCAACGATCTCATGGATTTCTTACATCCACCTGTCATGGCAAGCCAAACCGCGCATACTTCTGTTGCCTCGATCTCCCTTCCTTTGGTCATCTTCTAGTTCATTTTTTGTTTTTTGTTTTTCAAAAATATCTAGAGAGAGAGAAAAAACTCACGAGTTTTATGGACTTTTAAGCGGTGTCGATCACTTTTTATTTCTACATCTCTCTGCAATTGAAAAGTTGATTTTTGAAAAATGCATGTGACATGACGGTGGTTCATCTGTTTTAATTTTGGAGGTCAAAAGTCACCCCAAAATCTTCCTAAATGTGCCCTAAGTTTAATATCTTTCCCTAACAAGAGAAGAATAGTCTCCTAACTTCTTGAAGACACAAGAACTAACGGACTTTTCGTCACCTATCATGTGACAAAACTACAGAGGAGATTAATGACTTTCGCTGCAACAGCAGAGAAACCTAGCTAAAAGAAAGTTTTATGTTATCGTGCCTTCCTTTCTGTGGGCCTTGTTTGCTGAGCCCACTTCCAGTGGTCTCCTTGACATGTAAGCCCCGGTAATACACACCTGCCAGTTTGAAGCCACTGACATGATGGCCAAGCCATATGTTCCTCCCATAGGAACTTGATCACCTATGACACCGACCAAACATGATCCCTGCGACATGGCCGAAGGGACAGTGGATTCAATAAAGAGGTTTCACAATCTGGATATGAATGGTTACAACCTCCGTGTGGGTCAGCTGAATCTGATTTGTACGTACTCACTATGTAGTTCCATTAATTTTGACTCAATATCAACTGAGTTCGACCCAGTACTCAATCACTTACCACGGTCTTCATCTTTCATAATGCCAATGTTATTTGAGAGAACGCTTGCTGATATATAGAGGCAGCCCTTAATCTCCTATTCGTCAGGTGTATATACGGTGCTACAGTGCAGTGGATCCCGTCTCCCCGATAAGGCAGGTGATTTTTTGTGATGACGTTGAGATCGCACGAGGGTAATTAATTGCCTTTCTATCATGATCTTCCACTTGAATTCTTTGAATGGAGACAACTCATGTCACTGGCAGAGAGGGAATCAATGTGTCAGAGATGCTGCGAAAAGAAGAGTTACAGTGACCAATCCAATCCATGGTGGAGTCTGGATGCTGTCTTAGATTTTTGCGTCACATTGCGTGAACAATGAGAACACTCGCAGTCTTATCCCAACATGCATGGGTGCTACCTATGGAAACTTTTGATGTGTTCGTCAATATAAGAAGCGATAAAGGGGGAACATGTATTGTCCGTGAATAGACTTCTACTCTAGCTCCAAATCTAGCATTATGTTTACGTTGGAATTAAGATTAAAATTTTAAAAGATTTGAGTCTCTCTATGTGATGTTTAATTTTATATTGAAAAATGGAAAAGGTTTTCATTTATTTTTAGTTGAGACTCGTGTCTTTGTTATGTATTCATTCGAGTAGACTATGGAGATTGGCCCATTTAGATTAGTGACCTCTTTGACTCAAGTATCCTCTATTTCACACGCGCGAATTACCTTGGCGTGCGTGTGATTATCAAATATTATTTTATTTTATCTTTCTTTTATTTTTTGACCGTTTGACTACGCGTCTCTTGGATTCTCTCCATGTCTCTTCGGATTCTCCTCCTTGGGCGGTTGTGTGTGACTCGGTCAAGGGTTGCTTACCAAGAGGGTATTTGAAGTGAGTTGTTTTTATGTGAGGAGCACGGTTTTCGGTTCTCTCTAATCCGAAAGTTATCTCTCTCGAACTCTTCTCTCCGATCGTCTTCTTCCTCTTGCAAGAGCCATCTGTCACTATGGTGTTCGCCTCCGGCAATGCGAGTTGGAGTGCACCTTCGCGTCGCCACAGGATTTGGGTCGCCGTATCTTGGGGGAAGTTCCGTCACGAAGCCTATCTATACCGGAGTAGGGGCCGAACGACTCTAAAGAAAAAGACTACGCGCTTCGACCTTTGCTTGCTCATCTTGACCTTGATTCCCTTTGATTTTCGTGCTTAGATCTGGTAGAAAACTCTACATGTGAAATACTATTTTTCTATCCGTTTATGTGAACGACAGTCACAAGGCCATATATAGCAACTATATATTCTTTACATTACAACAACTTATTATCTCATCGGAGAAATGGAAGTGGCAGGAACACGAGCTATGTTACATCAAGCATTATGCGGGTGGTATAACAAAATCCGCATCTCGGACCCGATTATCTGGGATGGATCTGGCCGGTGAATGATGATGATGACGGGCGTCCGTGTGATTCAGCGTTTCATGCAAGAAACCAGGTTTTATCTCGAAGTTGAGATAACAGGTATTAATATAATGCCTGTGAAGCAGTGTATAGCCGGATGGTCAAAGATGCATGTTCGAAGAATTTCCCATCTCCTTTGCTTTCGAAGAAGAATGTTCACCAACATGAGCAACTTGCAGAGATATTTCACGTCTGGTTTTGATGCGCCTTGCTTGAATAAAACGGGCTGAGGCTGTCAGGTGTACTTGTTTCAATACAGTATTAGTTTTACTATCAATATTTACGAATACATAGTATCATTACCATACTGATAATTTTTATCATGTTTTTCATTACACACTTTTGTGTGCTATCTAATTTGACAATCAGCCAGTAGAAAATTAAGATGAATTTAAGTTCAGTATTCCCCAGCTCACAGAAGCATCAAAGTTAAAATTTTTAACTCAATCTCATGATCAGATGACGGAGTTAAGAAAGACAGAAAGAATGGTAAAAGCTATGACATCATATTATTGCTCTAGAAAGAATATGGACGGCATATATGCAAGAGAGAGAGAGAGAGAGAGAGAGTAAAATACAACGCATAATATTTTGAACACAGATTAAAATGTACATCAAACTTGTTATAAAGAACAAACGTTTGCAAGGCATAATATTTTGAACACAGGTTAAAATGTACATGCATGCATCAATATTGTTATAAAGAACAAACGTTTCTATCGTATGGATATCAAAATTAGTAGAAACAACTAGCTAGTATCCGCTATTTGTAGCAGCGAAATTAAGTTCTCCCTACATGTGGCGTAACCTAGAGATCTTTGTCCTCCTTATAATTAAGATGTGAGCAGAAGAGAAAGGAAAGACTGGCTGCAGGCAAGTGCTGTTAATCTTGGAGATAAAACACCAGGTACGTACACGACTCGTCACCCGGCCGTAAAGAAGATTGTAGAGAAAGTACTTTGCGGATTCCTTCCCGATGACTTTTCCGCGGTTGATGGTGCATGTCTAGTGATGTGGAAGCCCCTGCTGGATGAGGAGTTTTTGTAGTGGTGCGCACATGGGATATGATCTTTTCCTTAATTTGGATGAGCATTGCGTCATGTTAGACCATGTTAAGTGTCACTCGTTTATGTGATGATGACAGTTCATGTTTTCTGTCGAATGCTGCTGGGAATGTCGGAGGATAGGTGCTTTTAGGTTTTTTTTTTTTTTTAACTTTTGCTTCGAGTTGACAAACCCCTCTCCTAGTAATCCCTTGCCTTTAGAAACAACTTGCAGTCATAATATAATTTAGTACTAAAGGAACAGAAAGTAGGAAAGAGTCGGAGAACGTGGCGTGCTCTTCGTTGATTTCCGAGAGCCACCAAAATCATCTTATATAAGTCTTTGTTTGTTACAGATACAACAAATCAGAGGTAATCGTTATCCATGTACAACAAGAAGTAGCAACCGACTAGGAAGATAAACAGCAGTAGTCAGAGGATAATTATCTACAAATGAAGAGATAATATCATGTTTGATTTATCTCTAACACCCTCCCGCAAGTTGAAGGCTCCAATGATCGGAGATTCAACTTGGTCCGTAGATCACTGAACCGTGCAATGGCCAAGGGCTTCGTTAGAATGTCAGCAACTTGGTCTTTTGTACAGATGAACTTCACTTGGAGCTTGCCCTTGGATACTTGATCTCGCACAACATGGAAGTCTATTTCTATATGTTTGGTGCGTGCATGAAAGATAGGATTTATCGTTAAATATGTAGCCCCCAAATTATCACACCAAAGGATTGGTGATGCTGATGGAAGAAGGCCGAGCTCTTTAAGAAGCGATTGTAGGCCAGATCAATTCTGCAGTGGCATTAGCAAGTGCACGGTACTTAGCTTCTGTAGAAGAACGAGCAACAGTATGTTGCTTGCGAGCAGACCAAGAAACCAGGTTGGCACCCATATAGACTGCATAGCCTCCGGTAGAACGACGGTCGTCAGGGCAACCTGCCCAATCAGCATCGAGAATGCTTGGAGTTGTTGAGAAGCAGTTGGGCGGATAAGTAGACCAAAGTGGGCAGTTTGTTTTAAGTAGCGGAGTATCCGTTTGACAGCAAGCCAATGATCTTCTCGAGGGTCTTGCATGAACTGGCAGACCTTGTTGACAGCATATGTAATATTAGGCCTCGTCATAGTAAGGTATTGCAGTGCCCCAACTATGCTGTGGTACTGATGTTTGTCGACAGTAGGCTGATTAGAGTGAGTCGTCAAGGTGACTTTGGTGCACATAGGCGTGTTCACCGGCTTGGCATCAAGCATAGAGGTCCGATGAAGTAGTTCAGCAATGTACCGCTGCTGAGTGAGGAGGAGGCCAGAACCAGTCGACTTTGCCTCAATCCCAAGAAAATAATGCAGTGGACCAAGGTCCTTTAAGGCAAACTCAGAACTCAGCTGATCAAGAAGAGAGCTAATGACAGAAATGTGCGTACCCGTGATGAGAATATCATCAACGTACACTAATAATGCAACAAAGATGGTCTCCTTTTTGTAGTAAAACAAGGATGCATCCGTTTTGGATCCTTCAAAACCAAGCTTGACGAGAAAGGAGCTGAGACGTGCAAACCATGCACGAGGTGCTTGCTTTAGCCCATATAATGACTTGTGTAACCGACACACATGATTGGGAAAGCGCTCGTCGACGCAGCCTGGAGGCTGAGACATATAAATGGTCTCCTGTAAGTGACCATGGAGAAAAGCATTGGAGATGTCCAACTGTCGAATGGGCCACTTATGAGAGACGGCAATGGAAAGGATAGCTCGAATGGTGGTGGGCTTGACCACTGGACTAAATGTCTCGACGTAGTCAACTCCTGCTTGCTGAGCATATCCTTTGGAGACGAGACAGGCTTTGAAGCGATCAATGGTTCCATCTGGCCGTCGCTTGATTCGAAAAACCCATTTATTTCCTATAATATTTGCATGCGGTGGAGGTGGGACAAGCTCCCATGTCCCATTTCTTAATAGCGCAGAGACCTCGTCCGCCACTCTGGGTATTTGGAGGCACTAGTAAAGCAGGTGGGTTCCACTGCAGAGGCCGCCATGGTGAGGAGTGCCATGGGCGGCGGATGCTTGGTGCTTCTGTTGCGTAGCTGCATAGGATACGTGCGCTGCACAGTAGGTGGAACAGAAGTTGATGGCGGCTGAGAGGGTAACTGCATTACGTCCTTGCCAAGATCGACAACAAGAGGAAGGCCATCCATGTTAGCAGCGGTAATGGTTTCTGTTGAGGTAGAGGGAGGAACAGTAGGGGGTTGGGATGGAAGTGGTGGCTCTGTAGGTGGTGTTTGTGTAGGTAATGATGGACTGGTGGTGGGTGTATCAGAGGAGTTGGCTGGTTCTTTGGCAGCTGGCTCGGACAAATTTTGTTGGCATGTGTGAAGAGTGTTGGGGTTGGAGGCAGCATTATGGGGAGAAGGATGAATGGGTTGCATGTTGACATCAGAAGCTGCATTGCACGTGGTACGCAAATTCTCATTAGAAAAAGGTGGTAAATGTATAGTTGCATGAGAGAGACGTACCTGGAGCACCATAATCGCTAGGCACAGGTAAAGCAGTTGTAACAGAGAGCCAGGAGAGGGAAGGATTGCTGCTGGAGTAGAAGGTGATGAGTTTGCAAAAGGAAAGCTGGTTTCATTAAATGAGACATGACGAGCATAATAATAATGGCCAGTTTCTTTGTCAAAGCATCTATAGCCGTGATGGCGCATGCTGTAACCAAGAAAAACACAGAGCTTTGTACGAAATGCAAACTTCACCGGATTATATGCCCGTAACAATGGAAATGCAGCACATCCAAATACTCTCAAGAATGAGTAGTCCGGAGGACGATGAAACAATTTCTGAACTGGTGACTGACCTTGAAGTACAGGAGTGGGAAGTAGATTAATAATATATGTATAGTAGTTTCAAAGGCAAAATTCCAAAATTTCTTTGGCACACAACTGTGAGCAAGTAGAGATAAACCTGCAGTCGACAATATGTCGAATTTTGCGTTCAGCAGCCCCGTTTTGCTCATGAGTATGAGGACAAGCCACTCTATGTTGAATGCCAAATTGTTTGAGGTAAGAGTTAAGTTTTTGAAACTCTCCACCCCAATCAGATTGTAGAGCAATTAGTTTGGTGGAAAAATGACATTCAACAAAGACATGAAATTGCTGAAAAATTGCACTAACTTGGGAACGCGCACTCATTGGATACAACCACATAAATTTAGAGTAATCATCAATAAAGAGAATAAAATACTTGTCTCCATTACATGAAGGTTGGGGGGTTGGACCCCATACATCAGTGTAGACAAGTTCGAGAGGTTTACTGCTAGTAGAAGGAGAAGTATGTAAAGAAAATTTAGAGGCCTTGCCAAGCTGATAGGCAGTGCAATGGCTAAAGGAAATTTTATTTACTGAACTAGGCAAATGAGATGAACGGATAACTGAGGACACTGTTCGGTGGTGGCTGTGTCCAAGCCTTGCATGCCAGACATCTGGAGTAGTGCGTTCACCAAGGAAGCAAACTGGAGTGGAGGAGGATTGCTCTCTAGTAGTCTGCAGCCGATACAAGCCATGCTCACTGTGCCCTTTGATTAGGATTGCTCCCGTAGCCTTGTCCTTTACAAGAAAGTGGTTAGGATGAAATTCAAAGAAACATTGGTTGTCAAGGGCAAAACGGTGCACAGATAAAAGGTTCTTTTTGATACTGGGAACATGAAGAACATTGGGAAGAGAGAAGGTATGCTTACCATGAGAAATATTGGAGGAACCAATGTGAGAGATGGGGAGGCCATTACCATTTCCAACTTGGAGCTGATCACGACCCTTGTATTCATTGGCAATAGATAGACGTGAGAGATCTGCAGTCACATGATGAGTAGCCCCGGTATCGGCATACCAATCATCAAGAGGTCCTGAAGTGCCGTCATACATGTGTGCTGCCGATGGAGTAGGCAGAGGTGTATGTGGTGCCGCTGCTGGAGCTGCGTATGATGACGCCCTCATTGTTGGACCAGCATTGGGGCACTGATAGCATCGATCTGGCGTGTGATTGGTTCTACCACAGTGAGTGCATGGGGAAAAACGGCCTCTGCCATGCCCACGCTGTGCACCACGTCCACGCTGTTGGCTTGATGAAGATCGATGGGCAACATTTGCACTAGGTGCTGCAACTTCCACTGTTGTGCTGGCGACTTCGAGATTATACTCCATGGTGGTAAGAAGGGAGTGGAGCTCTGGAAAGGATGGTGCACGGTCTCAAGCAGATATAGCACAGAGGATGCTGCTATACTCCGGACCAAGGTTTCTAGATATAACAACAGTGAACTGAGCAGGAGTTATAGGTTGGCCAGCTTCGGCGAGTTGGTCTGCTAAAAACTTTGCCTGATGCAGAAACTGGGTGATGGAGAGGGATCCCTTTTTCAGGTTTTGTAGTTGAATATTAAGCAGAAGGATTCTAGAGTGGGAAAAGGATCCAAAAGCGGTGGCCAATGCTTCCCAAGCCTCATGTGCATGACCGATTCTAATCAGATGAGGGGCAACTTCCTCGGTCAGGGAGCAATTGATCCAGCTCAATACTAATTGGTCCCGTAAAAACCAAGAGGCATATGTGGGGTTCGGGATGTTTTTGTCAGAATCATCTTTGATTGTGGTGGGAGGTTAGAATCGGATCCGTCTATTATTCCCATCAGGCCTTGGCTATTAAGTAATGGAATGAATTGTGCTTTCCATATCACATGATTGGTGGGTGACAGTTTGATGGAAAGAAAGTGACTTACATTAAGGTTGGTACTAGGAACATGAGCGTTGAGAGGTGCAGGAACAATGGCACCGTTGCTTGAAGATCCCATCGCGTCGTCCTGCTCTGATACCATAAAGGAACAGAAAGTAGGAAAGAGTCGGAGAACGTGGCGTGCTCTTCGTTGATTTCCGAGAGCCACCAAAATCATCTTATATAAGTCTTTGTTTGTTACAGATACAACAAATCAGAGGTAATCGTTATCCATGTACAACAAGAAGTAGCAACCGACTAGGAAGATAAACAGCAGTAGTCAGAGGATAATTATCTACAAATGAAGAGATAATATCATGTTTGATTTATCTCTAACAAGTACTACTCTCTGATAAACTTGAAAGATGCAAGGGAATATAAGCATCGTTAACATAAGTATATATTGTCCAAAGGGAATATAAGCAATAATAGGTGCAGTACGTACGAGGATATTCAACCATGCAAAACTTCATTACTCGTTTATGCAACTTCCAATTGCATCCACAAAGTGAATTGTCATGGACATGTAAGCCAAATCTTGATCGGAAGTCCACGTATTTATTATTAAACAAACATAACCAGCATGTGCTTTAAAAAGTTCTTTAAAAATTTTCTTCCCCTTATTATAAATCTCCATACAATCACCCTTAATAGTGCTTCTTGATAGCATTTTAAGGATTTAGACTTCTAACAAAATGTTTAAACCATCATAACTACCAACTGAAAATAGGAGTTCATGTAAGATAATAAATTGAGCTAACTCCTTTCAAGAAAGTTTAGCATCAAATTTCCAATTTGATAACATTTCATTCTCCCCACTAGTTGAATTAACGGCCAACAATTGTCACTTCACATTCACTGTACGATAAAGGCAAACAATATTAACATGCCTAGTTGATTACTTAGCCTTACTAGAACTTGTTAACACGGCATTACATGAATTGCAATGGACTTTCTTCACATTTCCAACCACAAATTTAGTAAAACATTTTCAGACCTCAAATTGTGGACCTCTAGCATGCTTTCGTGAAACACTCGTAGGTATAGCATCAGAAGCCCCAATCTCATTCACATTAGTTTGATCAGTGACACATGGGGTGGCTTGATTAATTTTCACTTGTCGTGATTGAAATCTTAAAACAATATTCAGGGCAATGCAAATGTGAGAATTAAGAGTACATATAAAAAGAAAGATGCCAAGGGGATTAAGTTGGTCTTACAATTATTGATGGGATTTTTCTTGTTGTGATAGGGAGATGCATTGCCAGTGGCCAAGCCACACCGTGCTCACCCAGTTGCCCACCTACGGCTCCTACACTGCTTGCACACCATGTTGCCCAGTTGCCCTATTGTGCTCCCTACCATGTGCCCTACACGCCCACCATGCTCGCACACCGTGCTTGCTACCGTGATCACTCTTATGCCCTACTCGCACGTCATTCTCGTTGTCCTACACTGTAACACCCAAGATTTTCAGATTAGGAATCCATGAGTTTCGAAGTGCTTCCATGGGTCTCGGATCGTACGTATTTCGTGATTAAATTAAAATTTTGACTATCGAACCTTCGGATCCCCGTGTGGGATGAACCGTTGTGATTTCAGGCTCCGAGATGTTGCAGATGCGCTGTGCATTTTTCGAGGATCGTAGGGATGATTTTTTCCTATTTTTTCATTTTTTGAATTTTTAAAACCCCAAAGGATTTCCTATATAAATCAACCCTTCACCTCGGCCCCTCCCCTCATTCTCCAATTCTCTCCCTCTCTCATCTCATTTCTCTCCTTCTCTCCCTCTCTTCCCCGGGAGGCCGACAGAGGACGGCATAGGCGACGCGGCGAGGCACGTGGGGCGACGAGCGGCGAGGATGGAGGAATGGAGGCGGTGGCGCAGTGGATCTCGTTCGCGAGTTTGTGAAGCCGACGATGGTTCGAGTGTCGATTTCACGTGAAATCGGCATCCTCGACGTGGGATTTCGTCGTGAGAGGTAGGGAGATGGATCCTTGGCCCATGCCTTTCATTTTCCCATGCTTTGTAGGGCGAGGTGAGGCCGATGGTGGTTTTCTTTCACGCCGGGGTTAAAATGTATGATTTTGGGGTGAGCGACAAATTCATCATTTTGATCGCGTTTTTATGGTTTAAATGCACCCTCTCGGTAGCTTAGAGGGTGGGGAATGGTTCCCCCATGTTTTCCCCATCACCCGGGGTGATCGGGGCATGGAATAGGGCCCCTCAGATGGGGTTTTGCGGTTACATTATTGAATTCGGTCGACCGGATGGGCAGTTCGGTTGATCGGATCGGCATTTGCCACGGAGGGCAGTCGGCCCTAGTTCGGTCGACAGAACCACAACCGATTTGAACCCTTTTTTGCCTGTTTTGGCCACCGATCGACCAGGTCGAGACCCTTTGGTTGACTTTTGGCCCCGTGGATGTCTCGAACACCCTGTGGGGACCGAGTTCATGTTTTTGGATATCCGAAGGAATCATGATATCTCGATTAGTGTGTCCGTGTGGTTTTGAGGGTCTAGGTGATCCCGTGTGTTCCGGGCTTCCTTGTTATGCTAGTTCGAGTCACCGTGTCTTCTTGTATGTGCGGAGGGTTGTCTCAGCACGATGTTCGTTTCTTCGGAAAGCGGTTTCCATATGGGCCATGAGCATGGCCAATGACTGTGAGTCCTGTTACCCAGCCAGGGGTGCTGGGGGATTTCTATCTCTCCTAGAGAGGAAATGAATCTGGTGGTTGTGAGCCGCCTCATGAGTTCTTTTGACTGTGGTTTCTGACTCTCGGAGTATGATAATTTGAAGGCATAGGGCCGTATGGTACAACGGCCTTGGGATGAGTCACGTGACTCTATGGCCGTTGAATTAGTGAACTAGCTAGTCATCCTGAGTCTGGTGGCACTATGCCACCCTATGCTTCATGATACTTACGATGGGTGCGTGCGTAGCCCATTAGTACTTCAATGTTTCTTCTCTACTGAGAGTTCATATGTCCAGTTACCCCCCACTAATCATAGCCTTCTTACGGCACGCGGGTGTTAACCTACCCAGGCGTAGTAGAGTGGCTTTACCGGGAGAGACGGTTTTAGGCTGGTTGTCGTAGGGCCTCTCACTACGGCGGCTCGAGTCTGGGCCTAGAGGAAAACTAGATAGAGGGCCTAACGTAGCACAGTTAGTCAGTGTGTGCACACGTGGTTGGGGACTACGTACAAACGTGTGCTGACGAGCACGATGCCGACCAGACACTTGTCATGGGTTACTTTGTATGGTGTTTTAGTTTTCGCCTAGGGCGAGTAGGGAGACACCTGAGGCGTAGACTAAGTCATCAGTGGACGCATTTGGCCTTGCTTTTAGTGGGCAGGTTCTCCCGTCATAAGACATGTAACTCTATTGAGTCGAGATTTGGTTTCCCGTCAGCAAGGACATGGTTCTTCGGGTGGTTTCTACGTACTTTTCCCGATGTTGAGATCTAGGGTTCCGGTAGAGTTATCGAGGTTTCACCTGTAGATAGTGTAGGGTTCACGACGGCGAGATCGTGATTGTACCCTTAGACCGCATGGTCTTGGTTGGGTCCACGAGGACGGGCCTTCACAACAGAGATGTCATGATTTTTCCTTCAGTAGTGTAGCCGTGGTTTTACCAGTGGTTCGGTGGTCCCGACTGTGAGATCGGGGTTTCCTTTCCATTGCCATTAGGAGTAACTTAGAGAGCTATGTCTCTGCCGCCTTCTTCGGGTTCTATCGTTGTTATGCTCGCTACTGCTATTGTTGTTGTTATTTCTGTTATCGCTGCTATTTACCATTGTTGTTTCGTCCTTACTGAGCTAATGACATGAGGCTCACCCTTGTCTTTTCAGGTGTTTGTGGACACCTAAAAATCGCGAGCAAGAACTTCAAGCCTCGACAGACCAAGCAAGGGCAATGGAGAAAAGAAAGAAAGGTTGCGTCGACACACACATACCGACGCATGCGAGAACAAAAGACGATGAAGAGAAACAACAAAAAGAAAAGAAAAAAAGAAGAAAAGAGAAAGAGAGAGGGATCAAGTGAGCCGGCGGCTCACCCCTCCCCCATTGAATCGGCCACCACCCATTGATCCGACAGTAAAAAGAAAACAAAAAGGACAAGAGAAGAAAAGGGAGGGGGGAGCCATTGAATTGGCCACCCTCCCATTGGATCGGCAGCCTCCCCTCATCTGGAGGCAAACAAAAGCACAAAAAAAGAGAGAAAAGGGGGAAATGAATGAATCGGCGGCCTTCGGCGCCATTGATCCGGCGGCCTTGCGCCCCCCATCCGACAAACAAAAAAACAACAAAAAAATAAAAAACAAGTGAACTGGCGGCCCCATTTCCCCTCCATCTGGTGGCAGAAGTTGAGAAACGACATTGTTCATTCTGTGTCACGCCGGATCAACAAACAAAAACAAAAAAAAATGAAACAAACCAGCCCCCAGTCCGGTGGTTAATAGAAACCCCCTGCCTAAAGAAGATTAGCTCCCTCATCAACCGACAGGTAAAGCCGGGCACTCACCGGCAGACTGTCCACATGGCTCGCCCCGTCGCCTCAAGCGCCCATAAACGGCAAACCTTCAAAATCCACTACGGAGCTACGAACGGCACCGACGTCGCCATCAATCGACACCGGCCAATCCCAGGAAGACACTTCTGCTACCTTCTGTGCTTCCCCTACGCGCAGGCATCTGTAGTATCCGACAGGGAGGAGGACAAGAGGAAGAACTGGGGGCTCAAAGGAGTTCACGTCCATCCCTTTAAAAAGGATGCAAGGTCCCAAGGCAAAGAGGCTGGCTGGTTCCTGGACGCGGGGCTTCCGAAGAAGTTGAAGTGTGAGGAAGAGAGCCTGTGAAAAGAGAATAATAAAAAGAGAGGAAGAGAGGTGAGGTCAGGGGAAAGAAGAGCAGTGCTCTGTCTCCCCCCACCACTGTATTTCTTTGCTTCCCATTATAATTTTCTTCTTTACGACAATGTATATCTCCCATGTACTTGTTGTTCCTACGTTGAATGAAAAGATCAGTTGTTTCAAATGGCATGCCTTTCACCTTGCCTCCTCTTCTGTCTCAAGCATGGCTCCCTATGTTCTTTTGCCCAGTTTTGAATGCATTAAGCTCCCCTCACTAGCAATACTGTGTTTTCCTCGGATTATTTCCTGATCACTCCGGGGCCCCAAGAACTTACTTCTTCATAGTACGGTCCCTGGGGAACCTTGTTTGGGAAGTGAATAACAACAGCCATATGTCGGGCAACATAATAAATATATGTCCCAAATTCAAAATGTCACTGCTGATGGGTCATCGGAGCCCCCTTGTAGGCCAGCCCTTGGGGATTCCACACCCAATCTGGGCCATGGGGTAGCTATCCTCGACTTACCCAATAATCTTTGAGGCTGTCTCGGATCCTTCCGTGGGTGGGTCTCTATTTTACACCCCACAAAACCCGGGTCCGTGATTTTTGCCTGAAACTCGAATTAATGACTGAACAAAGAAATAATAATAAACAGAGCAGGGCAGTGATAAAATATGAGAATGGCAACAAAAAAAGGGATGATGATGATGGCACATGATAACCAAGGAATTTCCTGTTGGCTCCTCTATGATCAAAAAGATTAATAAATGAAGAGTCTTATCCATTAACTGCAAGTCTGAACACATTATACCCTTCTCGTGCACATGGACCTCGCACCCAGCATAAACGTGAGTAGAACCTCATGCATACGACAACTTGTAAAAAATGCTCTACTGGCCTCCCGGGGTGAAATGAAAGAACTTCATTGTAAATCCGAGCATAGCATGTTCTTTGCATGCATATAGTCTTTGCACCCAGCAAGAAGAGAAGTGAAGGTGGGGGACTGATCCGGCGGCAATGTTCACGCCGGATCACCCTCCCCTATTCCTCCCGCCGATTCACCTCTCCCCCTCTCATTTCAACATAAAAAAGGGGGAACATAAAATAAACAAAACACAAACAAATAAAAAATAAAAAGAGGGATGGGAGAGGTGATCTGGCGGCAGTTTGCGTGCCGGATCCCCCTCCCCCACCGGTTCATCTCCTCTCTTCCCACCTCTCTCTTACTACCCCGCCGATTCACCTCACATCTCTCTCTCTCTCTCTCTCTCTCTCTCTCTCTCTCTCTCTCTCTCTCTCTCTCTCTCTCTTCCCGCCGATTCACCCCCCTCATATCTAAAAAAAGGAAGAAGAGAAGTGGGAAGTGATCCAGTGGCAGCATTGCTCGCCGGATCACCCCCTCCCTCTCTTGTTTCCAAAACAAAAAAAGGCAAAAGAGAAGTAAAACAAAAAGAAATAATAACAACAAGAATAAAACAAAACAACATTCAAAGTGATAAATAACCAAATAAAAACAATAATAACAAATGATCAAAAAATGCACCCATGCATTTAAAAAAAATTGAATAATCGAATAACAACAAATATAATAATGTACGCTCCGAAGCCCCGCTTCCCCAGACTCGGTGCGAAAGGAATATCAAACGACGCCCCTGTAAGTCGGGTTTGGACCTTGGGGGCCACCCCAATGTGGCCATGATCTAGCATTACCCCGGGCTGGTAGCTCAGTAAACCTGACCCCCTTTTCCACTGGGATCTAATCCCGCACTCTTATTAAACTTGCCGTATACTCGACAGACATTGGCATGGGTTTTATCTCCGTCTTCGTCACACTTTCAATACGAATCTCTATCCGAACATGAAATGGTCAATAACCGACCAACATAATTCAAATGTTTACACCCCAAAGCGGGGTATTTTAACGTAGTTCGAGATTTTATTATCTCATTTCATCAATGCTAATTTTAGGCCATAGGGCCCCTTTTCCTGATGATTAATCAAGAATTTCTTTCCCTCCAGAGAGATGTTTCTTCCCTCCGGAGAGATGTAATTAACGTCGTGCCCTTCATGACGCGGCGGATTTTGGTCCCGACACAACACTCACTATCGTCTGATCAGTTAGACGGCATGCACCAGTGACTTCTTCGGAGCCCGAATAAACTGTCACATTGTGATCGGCACGCCCACGCACTAAATAAACGAAATAAATAAGTAAATAAATGAATAAACAGACGAATCCCAAAAAGTGCGTCCACAAGTCTGCCACGCCCGGTGGGACTGAACTTCCCTTCATCTCCTCACCAGGATTAGGAGCCCAATGGCCTCTTCTTAAAATTCTAACTGTCTAATTTAATCTTGCAGATTGCATTCTGACAACTGCGATGGCGGTGACATTTGGACCCCTCGTCGTCGTGAGCCATACTTAGCATGGTTATTTGGCAGTGCCGACTAAGTTCGATGATTTTTCTCCTATCGTGGGCTACCTCAACTTCCTAGGGGTCGCCTTCGTAGAGCTCTTGGCCACCCAAGAGATGGAGCCAGAAGTCTCCAACGTCGCAAAGGTGCCAAGGACAATGAAGGTGGTGGGCTGTCACATCTACCGCACTGACTCCCACGCCTCAAGTAAAAGAGGCGCACACCGGCCAGCAGGAGGGTGGCCAAGAAGAATGTCGGTACACTACAAAGCCGGCTATCTACTTCAGGCAAGTCCGTGCTCATCGGAAGTGTCTGAATACTTCTGAATGGCCGACAGGCTAGAATTACACCCGACATGGTGGTTTCAATAGTGTCGATGCACAATTCATTCCAAGCATTGGCCCAAATCAAAATGGACCGCTTCGAGTCCAAAGCGCAAAGGGAGGGTTGGCCTCTAAGCCAACTAGATTCAAGCAAATGTGGGTGCCCAACCAGGCACGGACCTCGGCTTCAACTACACTAAGGTCTGCCATGGCTAACAGGCCCGCAAGAGGAAGAGAAGAACAAGAAGAAAAGACCGAGATGCCGGCCCAGCCACTTCTTGAACCAGCATCTCGGAGCTACGTTCTACGGGCAAACATCTACTTGTATGATGAGAAGCATGGCGAGGCGACCAGATAAGGCTGCCGCACCTACAAGTCTCCGACACAGGTCGGAGTGCCATAATATGTGATACACCCTGCTGTGGACACCGAAAATCACACATCCAAATGTCATGCTCGGCCCAGCATCTACAACGGCGCCGAGTGAAGAAACCCCGGATAAATCAGGCACCAAAGGCCCCACAGCCCGTGGGCCCCGAAGGAAATCAAACGGGTCACAACTCGTGCCGACAACGGGCCCAAAACTGCCCATCCAGCCCTCAACGGCACGCCCTGGTGGAGCCCCAACGGCACGCCCCTTCAGGCTGCCCAGCGGCACACCCCATTAGGCTGTTCAGCGGCACAGCCCATCAGAAGCTTCAGCGGCACGCCCCAAAGGGCCTCCAGCGGCACGCCCTGGAAAGCCTTCAGCGGCACGCCCCAAAGGGCCTCCAGCGGCACGCCCAGCAGGGGGCTTCACCGGCACGCTCACTTCAGCGGCACACCCTACCGCGGCCTTCGCCGGCACACCCCTTTGGGGGTTCACCGGCACACCCCCAAGGGGGGGACCTTCAACGGTACGCCCCCCAGGTGGGTTCACCGGCGCACCCCCTTTGGGGCCTTCAGCGGCACAGCCCTTTAAGGGGCTTCAACGGTACGGCCTTTGGGGCCTTCAACGGCACGCCTAAAAGGGGCTTCAGCGGTACAGCCTGCAAAGGCTTCAGCGGCAGGCCTTTTTGGCTCCTCAGCGGCACGCCCCTTCGAAGCCCCCAGCGGCACAGCGGTGAAGTTTTTTTCAACGGGCAACATGAGGCCCATGCCCTACGCATCCTTGGCGCGCAGTGGAGTCGTATGAGGTGGCAGTCGACGACTGGGCCACGTAGCCTACCCCACTGACAGCCAGGACGGAGCAGGTGAGCCACCATCATCACAGCCGGCTTCCCGCCTTCGACGGTGGTGCTCGAAGTCACCGGCTGCCCAGAGTATAAAAGACGCCCGTTTTCAACAGAAGAGGGGCATCCGGGGAGGAGATCAAGGAGGAGGGAGACACACAGACACAGAGGCAAGGAGAAGAAGAAAAGAAAGGAAGAGAGAAGAGAAGAACCCGAGCTGGGCGTGAGCCTCCTCCGGCGACCACCGCGAAGAGAGCAAGAGTAAGGGAGAGGGAGGGAGCTTAATGTAACGGGGGAGAGGGTTGGGGATAGTGGCGAAGGTCTTAGGCCCCAGTGCTTCTGCCCTCTCGCATTCCATTCTTCCTTCCGTTCTCCGTTATGGATTCTTTTTCCTTTTGGTCCACGGCCCCATTTGGGGAGTTTGCTTTTGCCATATGTATGAAGGGCCTCGCCCTCTCGATTCTCATAAATGAAAACCACCCTCTCCGGGTTTCTTTTCGATCTTCGATATTTTATGCTAGGCTTTGCGGGCTTTTTGACGGACAATCCGTTCCTCCCTCTGTCTCCTCATTCCTCCGACGTCTTTAGGGTCCTCCACGTCGATGTGGGTTTCCCCCTTTTTGTTGGCCTTGGCTCCGTGAGCTCCTCACTCCCTTCTATGGCCATCTACCGTGTTCCCGGGCTTGAGGAGAAGGGGAGGTACCCTTCTTTCTTCCCAACCACTCAGTGACTAATAGACCACTCCCGGCCTTGAAATCCCCTGTCTTTCTTCCTCTTTTCCTGAACGGCCACCAAGTCTCCCCCCCCAGATGCTTGCAACCCTTCTAAGCCTCCCATCGGTGCACCTTTCCGGCCCTTGGCCGGCACACACTTGCCCAGCCTTCAGCGGCACGCCCCATTGGCCTTGCCCTTCAGCGGTACGCCCTGTCCAGCCTTCAGCGGTACGCCCTGTCCAGCCCTCAGCGGCACGCCCTGTCCAGCCCTCAGCGGCACGCCCTGTTCAGCCTTCAGCGGTACACCCTGTTCAGCCCTCAGCGGCACACTCTTCAGTCCTTCAGCAGCTTACTCTTTGGCCAGTCCCAGTCCATGCCTCTTAGAGGCCCTCAGTCGTCTTCGTGTTTTCCGAGGCTCTATAAAGGTGTTGCTCCTTCGGGGGCCCATCTCCAATTGTCGGGTTCCGCCACTCCATGTGGGCGCGTCCCCTTTACCTCCCTTACGTCCCGGGTCAAGGGGAGATGCTGCCGAATTTTTGCGAGAAATTAATAAACAATTAAAAGAGGCAAAAGGAGGCAACAAACGAACAGGATAATCAATGAAACCTTCCAATTAATCAAATCACTGCCGGCATCACAACGGAAACCGAACCGAACTAATTAACTACCCGGCAGCCCGAATGCCCGGCCCGCGAGAAAAGAGACCGAACCAAACGAAACAAAACAAGGGAAGAGTTTCATTTAAAACCACACAAAAGTTAAGATAAGAAGAAAAGAAAAGCCTTAAAACAAATAATCGAAAACTGATCGAGCCCCCGTTGGCCTTCAGCGGTACGCCCCATTGGCATTCAGCGACACGCTCCCCCTTGCCTTCAGCGGTACACCCCCTTTCAGCCCTCAGCGGTACGCCCCTTGTAACCTTCAGCGGTACACTCCCTTGAGCTCCAGCGGTACGCTCCATTGGCCTTCAGCGGTACGCCCCTTTGGCCTCCAGCGGTACGCCCTCATTGGCCTTCAGCGGCACGCCCCCTTGCCCTTCAGCGGTACGCCCCTTTAGTCTCCCAGCGGCACGCTCTCTGCCCAGCGGTACGCTCCCGTTTTCCCCTTCACCGGCACACTATACATATACACATATACGACCTGATAAGGGCATTAATAATAGCAAATAAATTAATAAAAATTGCACTAATCAAAGGACTTCGAATGCGTAATATTAATCACAATAAAGAGGCGGGAGGGATAATAAAAAAAAAATATAAATAACAAAGGAATGACAACAATAAGAACAATCATGAATAAAAGAAGAGAAATCATGCCGACCGAAGGCACGAGTAAACATTAAACCTCAGAGCGGAAGTCCCAGAAGATACGACTAAGAAAGCCCCAGATAAAAGACGTTAATGTCCACACTGCAGCCCTCTCTCTCTTCGGGACTCGGGGCAAAAAGGGAATAACAACGTTGCCCTTTCAGGTCGGGCCCGAGTCTTGGGAATTACTCCGTATGGCCAGGCTTTGACCTAACTTCGGGCCGACATCTTAATCGGACCGGATTTGTTTCCTCGTTCCGGACACCTTCCGAATCCTCATTAAAATTGCCGCATGTTCGGCAGACATTTGAAGGGATCCACTTCGGTTTTCCCATGGTGACGCTGCCACTGACTGGCGTCCGAATACGAATGGTCTACGGATGGCCGACACGGCCGACAATTTATGGTCTTGATAAAACCTTCAGTGTGATCTACCCGTATCTCTCTCGCATAATTAGTATTACTTTTTTTCGGCCGCGGGGCCCCTAATTTCGGCAATTAATCAAGGGTATTCCCTCGTATGGGGATGTAAATGACGTCGTGACCTTTATGGCGCGACGGGATTCGGTCCCGACACGAACCACACAATCGTCTGACGAAGTCAGATTCGAGCGCACCATGGGCTCTTCGGAGCCCGAATAAATCGTCACTTCGGTGACTGGCACGCCCACGCACTTAATAAACCAACGATCGCGCCGAGATAATTGTTAAACGAAAAGTGCGTCCACAACTCTGGCACGCCCGGTGGGACCGATCCACCCTTCATCTCTTTGCTGAAACTAGGGGTCCCGCGGCCCCCATCTTGTAATACTGATTGTGCTACTTTCTTAAATGCAGAAAAAGAAGAGGAAGCAACAGCATGGAGCCGACAATGGCTGTTGTCTGCAGCCCTGAGGTTGTGGAGAATCACGTGCGGGGTGGCTACCTGGCGGTACCCCTCGCTTTCGGGAGTTTCCCTCCCACTGTGGGCTTCCCCAACTTCTTGGGGGTGGCCTTCGCCGAGATCCTCGACGTGGAGACATCCGAGGACGCCCAGATCAACGCCCCCGCCCCGGGGGCCACTGAAGCTGCTGCCGGCCAAGGTGTGGCCAAGAACAATACCAGCGTCCCGACAACGACGCTGAGCTGCAACGTGCACCACGTGCACCAAACCACCGGCCCATCCCACCACGGGTCGGCATCCCACCGAAGGAGGCTTCGGAGGAGCAGCACTGCCGCCGGCTCAGCGCGTCGCATGTCCAACTCCGGAAAGTCCATGACGGTTGGGGCCCTCCGAGTCCGCCTAGACGGGCAGAGGTCCCAGGTGACGCCAGACCGCGTCGTCCCGACCGTCCCAGTCCGCAACTCCTTTCAAGGCCTGGAGAAATTGAAAGGGAAGATGACGCCCGCTGTTGTGGCCACCCCACCAAAGATTGCACCGGCTCACAGGCTGGCCAAACTGAAGCAAGTCTGGGTACCCAAGGAGGCCCAGCCCGCTGCACCCGCCCAGGCAGGGCCCAGCACTTTCCGCCCGAGGAGGGCCCGAAGAGATGACAGGGTCGAGGTGATGACCCCAACTCTTCGACCAGCACCCGTCATCCCGGTGCCGCCTGAGAATGCTCACCGCCGTCGCCGGGGGCACCGACACAACGCCGCCCGCCCGGCACTCAGGGCCTACTCTCCCCCTGCTGCTGTCATCGACGCGCAACCACAGGCCGCTCTCCCTGACCAGGAGTGGGAAGGGATCGAGCAGGCCATGAGGAACTATCTCCGAGGCCCGGGTAGCACCCCCGCTGGCCGCCAGAGACTACTGGGGGCAATGACCTCCGCCTTCCAAGAAGAAAGGGGGGAACCTGCACCTAGTATGGAGTCGAGGACCCACCCGGAGGAGCCGCGCCAGTCCCCTGCACGGGAGGAAGCGCCGCCCCGACGGTCGGTTTTTGACAGGCTGACATTCCCAGGAGGACCGTCCCGGAGGGCGTCAAGAAGAAACAAGAATAAGAAATGGAAGACATTCACCTGCAATATGGCAGGAGTCCATGGTCGGTATGGGGCCTTACCCACCGACCCGGAAGAATTGGCCAGAATAGCTGCCAGGCCGGGACCCCTTACCAGAAGAAGGAGAGCGGCAGGCGGCGCGACACCCACGGGACCCGAAGGAGCTCTACCTGAGGAACCCCTCACGGCCCTCACGGCCAATGTAGTCACCACCGGCGACACGAGTGGCGGACCCTCGACATCATCCGAGGACGCCCCGACCGAAGAGACGGGGGGCATGCCCAGTCTCCCCACAGCTGACCCAGCAATACTGCTCATGATGCAACGATTCCAGCAGGAAATCGAATCACTTAAAAAGCAGTTGAATGAGCGAAACACACCACCCCCAATGTCCTGGCAGACCGAGGCCATACCCGAGGTACCCAGGGACAGGGGGCAGTCTTCCGAGGCAGCTCTTCCGGCAACCCTCGATCCCCTCGGGGGCACGCCCCCGCAGCAAGCACATTGCACAGCGGTGACCCCGCCACAGGCTCCGCTTTCACAAGGGTCCCCCATGGCCCCCCGAGCGACCGTGGTAGTCACCCCGAGCGCACAGCCCGCTCATTTCTACCCGAGCCCGGTCGACCCGGCGGCAGTCAGCCGGTTGATGCTTGAGCAGATGATAGACATGAAGTTGGCCGAAAGGGGCGATGGGGATCAGACGCCTTTCGACGTCTACCGAGTACCCTACCCGGCTCAGTATGCTGCCAGGAAGTTGCCGGCTGGCGTCACCAAGCCGCCGAAATTTGAAAAGTTCAATGGGCAAGGATCTCCCAGAGAGCATATTGCCTATTACGTGAACGTCATGGGAGACCTGGCTGCTGATGAGGCCTACCTCCTGAAGTTCTTCGGTTCAACACTCACCGGGCTTGCCTTTGAATGGTACTCCGGCTTGTCGCCCGGGTCGGTGGCCGATTGGCCCGACATGCAGAAGAAGTTCAAGGAAAGATTCTACGTGGCCGAGAGAGAAATTACTATGACTGAACTCTACGCCACAAGACAGAAGAATGATGAGTCGGCCCTCGACTACATCAAAAGATGGAGGAACCTTAGTATGAGGTGCAAACGCCCCCCGCATCAGGAGGACGCAGTTCAGATCTGCAAGCAAAACTTAAAGAAAGAAATCCTAGAAAGAATGATCGGCACTGAGGTCAAGACATTTGACCGTCTGAACAATGTGGTAGCGGAGATCGAGGCATTCTTGGCCCGATACTCCTCCACCCCAGCCATGTCAAGCCAGAGGGCCAGGCAGGCGGAGAAGAAGCCGGCTCCCCCGGAGGTGCATGCACTAGACTTCCAGGCTTTTGAAAAGCAGAAGGAGAAAGCCAAGGGAGCGGCTAACCCTCCGCCGCCCAGAACCACAGAGCGGCGGGAAGGCCCCTCGCTAAGGGAGAAGATGAGAAACAAGCTATATTCCTTCTCTCGAGACAAATCCAAGCTCCTGTTTGAGTGGGCAACTAGCTACAATAAGATCACACTGCCCGAGCCGAAAAGGCCGGGCGACTTGAAGAAGAAGGATGACCCGCGCTTCTGCATGTACCATCGGGTGCTCGGGCATACCATTGAAGACTGCTACGTCTTCAAGGACGTTATTGAGTCCTTGATCAGGGACGGGGAGCTCGACATGGGGGAGCATAAAGTGGACCCCCCGCAGCCACACGAGCTGCCCAGCATAGCCTCCTCCGTCAATATGATCTCATTATATCAGGAGTTGCCAGAAGAATGGGCGGAAGCCTGTGCCCGTGCCACTTATGAGACCTTCATCATGGCCCCAGCTCAAGACCAAGAAGGGTGGCAGACTATACCCAGAAGAACTAGAAAGGCGCGCGCCTCTCGACCTACCCCAGGAATTCACTCAAGGATAGCAGCACCCCTGCCTGCACCGCCCCCGGCAAACCCGGTTTGCCACGACACGGCCCCTCGGCTGGTCATGAGGCGGCCCACTCACAACAAGAAGAGCTCTGCCCCGTTGCGGATGTACAAGAAGACTAGCCCCGCGATTGAAAGACTCCAGGCTATTATTGATGGGCTTGAAGATTATGAGCAGCCCAAAATCCAGCCCGTCGAGCTAAAACAATATGTTCCCTGGGAGGAGTTCGAGTCACTCGAGCTGGCTCCAGGAACAGAAGCTGACGCAGATAAAGAGCCTCCCCTGTGGGGTGAACCTATTCGGGAGCAGCCATCCGCCGCGGCGGGCAAGAAGAAGAAGAAGAGAAGACCCAGGGGCAAGAATAAAAAGGAGGTCGTCTTCGCCTGCAACACTCTCTCGGCGTTGTTCGACACCTCTCTCTCCCTGGAAGAGAAAGAAGAAGAGCCACCCCGTGAGCCGGCAGAGGTGAGTCAAGCTGAGGCATCCACCTCCCAGCACGCCACCAGGTCAGGGAGGAAATGGGGGCGCTCTCCTCAGGGCAGCCTCAACATCATGCTCAGGGGGGAACAACCATACCAGGTTCCCGAGCCCGAGGTCCGAGGCGCCGAGATCCCTCCTCCATCAGGCCTCTATCCCGGAGGCACCAAGAGTCAAAGCGCCCCGTCATTCGCCGAGTTCCTGTCCGCTCGAGCAGGAAGGCGGGTGCACCCCCAGGGGTCCGCTGCGACCAGTAAAGCAAGCATTCCTCAAGCTCTACCGGCTACAGTTCCTGCCCAGCCAGAAGAAGAATTCAACGGCATCCCAAACCTCGCCGAGTTCGTGCGAGAAACAGAAGAAGCCCAGCAGGCCCCGCCGGCTCAACAGGCCGCATCAGAGCTCACAAAACAGGCATCCCCAGGGCTGGCACCCCAATCCCAGGATGAGGGCAGACGCAGCAAGCCCGAAGAGATGAAGCTGCTCAAGGTGCGAGCAGCCGAGCGAATAGTCAGACACCTCAAGAAAATCCCGACCCGGTTCACGGTGTGGGAGATGCTGTCCTTGAATGAAGAAACACGGCAAGCCATCATCGCCGCACTCCAGACGCCAGCACACCTTGAAGCCTGTTTGGCAGAACTATCACCTGAAGTAGCGGTGGCTTTCACAGAAGATGATATGCTCCTACCGACTTGCAGCCATAACAGGCCCCTCTACATGAAAGGGCAGCTAAACGGCCAGCCTATCAACAGGGTCTTGATCGACCCGGGGGCAGCAGTGAATATACTCCCGTACCGGGTATACCAGAAGCACTACTTTGACGTACACCTGGTCGAAGTTAAAAATGTCAAGATTGCCGGCTTTAACCAGAAATGTGAGGTTCCCATGGGGGTCGCAGAGTTCAACGTGACCTTCGACGACTTCACCTCCAAAGTCCAGTTCCACGTCATCAACTCCAACACTTCCTACAAGGCGTTGCTTGGCCGGCCTTGGCTACACCAGAATAGAGTGGTGCCCTCCACCCTGCATCAATGCATTAAATACTCCTGTGAGGGGAAGGAAGTCAGGATCTTCGCCGACCTCCACCCGTTCGAGGTGTTTGAGTGTCACTTGTCAGATGCTAATCTGTACTCGGAAGAGGCGAAGCAAGCTCCTCAAGCTGCCCGAGACAAGGGAAAGAAGAAAATGGGATCGGGAGGCTGGTTTCCTCCGCCGCCCCCAGGCTATGTGGCTCCCCCACATGTACCATTTATTGCACAAGAGGAAGGGGTATTTAGGGCAGCCCCTCTCCCCATCTACCCCACACCGGGGGCACCCTGCCTCGAAGACCTGCTAGAAGATGTCAGGGTCCCGCCAGGGATCGTCAAGCCGATAGCGGAAATTGAATGCCAAGCGGCTGAACAACTGAGAACCTTCGAAGTACCTAACCCCGAAGGGCTCCCCACTATCTTTTATGTTGCCGGGGAGAAGCCAGTCAGGGAGGACGATGACTGCCGGTTCCCTGACGAGTTGCACGACCTGCACGTCCCCATTACGGGACTTCCTCACATGACTGACCGGGCAGCCAGAATGGTCAGAAAGCAGAAGATCCCTCCTTACCAGCCCTCCAGCCGGAAGAAAATGTTTGAAAGAATGTGGAACCCGCCAAACCTGGATCGACGGTTGCTGAAAATCACCAAGCACCCCGGTCTGGGCTTTTCACTAGAAGATTACTACGAGGCTGATGTCATATCGGTCTCAACATGGCCCGGCGACGATCCCGCAGAAGCTGCAGATTCGCGGGAAACCCACCAAGACGCATGTCCCGGGGCCCCGGCCGAAGAGGCACAAGACGAAGAAATATTCCTGTGGAAGCCTCCCGGCCGCCGCTGTATGGAGAAGACCCCCTCCTTCTCTGAAGTGTCGACCTCGAGAGGGCACACCGGCGAGGCACCTCCACCCCGGTCGGCTGGCGAAACAAGGAGCAGAAGCATGGGCCAGGCTCCGAAATCCCCTCGATACGACCCCGTCATGTACGCCTTGTACCACAGGCAGCAACGGGAGATCGAGACACTAAAAGTACGACTGGCTGAGTTGACATCGCTAGTCGCTGACCTGATCCGGGGATCTCTTTCCCCGCAGGGTGGCCGCGTGCCTCGGCCCCGGGGCACCAGTCCCAACACTCCCGCCTTGTCAAGGCGGGAGATGAGAGACATGGCAAGTTTGCTGACCGAGCGGCCAACCAGGCAAGGGCTAACACTCCAAGAGAAACTGCAGAAGCCCTACTCCTTCCCGAGAGAGAAGACCCGGGGCATCTTCGACTGGGCCTGCCACTACGGCAAGGTCTCCCTCCCACGGTCCAAGAGGCCACAAGACACCAGAAGGAGTGGGGACCCACTATTTTGCCCTTACCACCAGATGCTGGGTCACGTCATTGAAGACTGCTATGTCTTCAAAGACATTGCTCAAAGCCTCATTGACAGGGATGAGCTCAGAATGGGGGACTACGTGGTAGCCCCGCCACGCCCCCATGTGGCGGATAGCCCCAGGGCAGGAGCCTACGCGGTGTCCATCCAATGCCAGGTGCCTGAAGATGCGATTACCCCGACCCCCGCAGGAGCGGTCTATGATGAATACACAGAAGAGCCTGAGATGGACCTATGCCCCTCTGAGCCAGCGGACCTCGCACACCCGGCGGCCACGGCCCAGGAGGAGAGCGAGGTGAATGCAGCCTCCATGCCCAGTCATGATGAACAAGAAGAGGGAGATGGCATTCTCGAACCCGAGGACAATGAAGACCAAGACTTCGTCGATTTGTCGCCAGCCCCGCCGGAAATTGAAAATGGCGGCCAGGCCACAGTCGACGAATTGGTTGAAATCAACCTTGGCACAGAAGACAATCCCAGGCCGACTTTTCTGAGTGCTCTCATGCCTCTACAGGAGAGAGAACAATACACAAAGTTGCTGCAAGAATTCCGGGATTGCTTTGCCTGGAACTATAAAGAAATGCCCGGACTTAGCCCCGAGGTGACTCAACACATCCTGTCCATTGATCCCAAAGTGGAACCAGTGAAGCAACCTCCCCGGCGCATGAGGCCGGAGCTAACCAGCCAGATCTGCAAAGAGGTCGACAAGCTCATAAACGTCGGCTTCGTGGCGGAAAATCAATACACCACATGGCTGGCCAATATTGTACCGGTGAAAAAGAAGAATGGACAGATCAGGATTTGCGTGGACTTCCGCGACCTGAATAGAGCCTGCCCGAAAGATGACTTCCCGGTGCCTATCACCGAGGTGATGATTGATGCAACCACTGGCCACGAGGCCCTGTCCTTCATGGATGGGTCGTCCGGCTATAACCAAATTTGGATAGCCGATCACGACCGGGTCCACACAGCTTTCCGGTCACCCAAAGGGATATTTCACTACAAGAGGATGCCCTTCGGCCTCAAGAATGCCGGTGCCACATACCAGCGGGCGATGACCAAGATCTTCGACGAGCTGCTGTACGGCAAGGTCGAGTGCTACATTGATGATCTGGTCGTCAAGACGAAGAAAAGAGACGAGCACCTGAGTGACCTCAGGGTCGTCTTCCAAAGACTCCGGCAGTACGGGCTGAGGATGAATCCCATGAAGTGTGCCTTTGGCGTGTCCAGCGGGAAATTCCTCGGCTTTATTGTCCGGCACAGAGGGATCGAGATCGACCCCTTGAAGATAAAGGCCATCCAGGAGCTGCCTCCTCCCAAGAGTCTGGGAGAGCTGAGGTCCCTGCAGGGGCGTTTAGCTTACATCCGCAGGTTCATCTCCAACCTGTCAGGGCGCTGCCAACCCTTCCACAGACTGATGATGAAGAATACACCCTTCAGCTGGGGTCACGAGTGCCAGCACGCGTTCGACCAGCTAAAGGAGTACCTGAAGACCCCACCTGTCCTGGGGGCACCTGTCAAAGGTAGACCGCTTATTCTCTACATAGCGGCCACCGAATACTCACTGGGGGCAATGCTCGCCCAGAACAATGACGAGGGAAAAGAGCAGGCTCTTTACTATCTCAGTCGAAGGTTGGTGGGCGCAGAGGCTAAGTACACCCCGATTGAGAAAATCTGCCTTGCCTTGGTCTTCGCGGTCAAGAAGATGAGGCACTATATGCTGTCCCATGAAGTCAGCTTGATATCCAGGGCCGACCCCATTAAGCACATCCTTTTTCAGCCCGTCCCAAAGGGGCGCCTTGGCAAGTGGGCCGTGCTGCTCATGGAGTTCGACATCACCTACGTGCCACAGAAGGCCGTCAAGGGACAAGCCGTCGCGGATTTCTTCGCGGCACACCCTGTGCCCGAAGACTCCCCTCTGGCCACCGAACTACCAGAAGATGAAACACTAGAGGTAAACCAAGTACAGCAAGCCATCTGGCAGTTATACTTCGACGGGGCCTCGAGAACAGAAGCGACCCCGTCCGGGCGCGCCAAGGTACGAGCCGGAGCAGGCATCGTCCTCAGGTCACCAGACGGAGAAGTGATGCACACTTCCTGCTGCATTAGCAAACCCTGCACCAATAATGAAGCAGAGTATGAAGCTCTGATCATCGGCCTCCAGGTCGCCCTCCAAATGGAGATCAAAATGCTCCAGGTATTTGGCGACTCGCTACTGGTCGTCAAGCAGGTACAGGGGCAGTTTGATGTCCGGAAACCCGAGCTGCTCCCTTACCACGCTAGGGCAAAAGGGCTCATGGAGCGATTCTACCTCCTCGAGATAGGCCATGTCGCCCGAGGGGAGAACGCCCAGGCCGACGCCTTGGCAAAGTTGGCAAGCTCACTGGCAGTGCCTCCGGATGGATCTCTCAGCATCCAAGTAATAAACCAACGCCAGATGCCCAGCATGATAGAAGGGGAATCAGAAGAAGAGGACCTAGAGGTCACTACAGTGGAAGCCGTCAGCCTACCCGACTGGAGAGGCCCCCTGATACAGTGGTTCAAACACCAGCGGTTGCCTGACCGAAGAGAAGAAAAGATCAAGCTAGTCAGAACCAAGGACTCTTATGAGCTCCGAAGCGGAATATTATTCCGAATTGTGGCAGATGCCAGACGGAAGCTGCTCCTCCGATGTTTGTCCACTGAAGAAGCTTGGAGGGTCATGAAGGAGGTCCATGCCGGGACGGCGGGTGCACACCAGGCGGGACCGAAAATGAAGATCGAAATCAAGAAACTTGGCTACTATTGGCCTGCAATGTTCGACGACTGCTGCAAATATGCTAAGTCATGCCAGAGATGTCAGGAGCATGCCACCATTCCCAGAAGACCTCCTGCACCATTGCACCCAACAGCGCCCAGTTGGCCGTTCGCCCAATGGGGAACGGACGTCGTGGGCCCCTTGCCCGCATCTTCCACAGGCTGCAAATACATTCTGGCGGCGACCGACTACTTCTCCCGCTGGGCCGAGGCCGTTGCCTTACGGGAGGTCACCGGAGAAATCGTGGCCAGGTTTGTCCTCCGCAATATCATATTCCGGTTCGGCGTGCCCGACCGAATTGTGTCAGACAACGGCAGCCACTTCCGTAACCAGAAGGTCTACCGACTAGCAGAAAAATACAAAATTGATTGGAGGACCTCAACTCCTTACAATCCACAAGCCAATGGGCTGGCCGAAGCTTTCAATAAGACACTCTGCACCCTCTTGGCCAAGACTGTCAGCTCTAACAAGAAGGACTGGGAAGAGAGGATGTACGAGGCGCTATGGGCATACCGAACTGTATACAAGACTCCAACGGGTTGCTCGCCCTTTTCTCTCGTATACGGTTCGGAGGCAATCGTCCCCGTCGAACTGGAGATACCTTCCCTCCGGGTCGCCATTCAGCATGGGCTTGTCCTTGAAGGGCAGACCAATGTCGAGCGAAGACTCGACGAACTCTCCAGCCTGGAAGGAAAGCGGCTTCAAGCCCAACAGAACATTCAGGTCTACCAGGCCCGGATTGCACGCGCCTTTGACAAGCTTGTCAAGGAGCGCGAATTCAAAAAGGCTGACCTTGTTATGGTCAAGAGAAGAGACCTCATGGCTGCCAATCTTAAGGGCAAGTTAAATGAGAACTGGCTCGGACCTTACGTAGTCCAAAAAGTCTACGAAGGTGGTGCCTATGTGATTGTCAACCATCGCGGGGAAGTTCAGTTCCCGCCCCTTAATGGAAGGCACTTGAGGTTGTATCATGCTCCGGCGCCCCCATTCAATTAATAATATTACCCTCCGCCCGGTTTCGGGCGGGTTGTCTCGATTAATGGCCCAAATAAATTAACCACTATCCACGCTTTCAAAAAGGGGGCAAAAGAAGAAAAAAGGGAATAGAGAGAAGAAAAAAAAGTGAGAAAGAAGAAGAAGAGAAATATAAAAAAAAAGGAGAGAGAGCAAAAGAGGAGAAAAGAAGAAAAGAAGAAAAAAAAAGAGAGGAAAGAAAAGAGAAGGAAAAGAAGAGAGAAGAAAAGAGAAAGAAAGAAAAGAAGGGAAAAGAGAAAAAAAGGGGGAAAGGAAAAAGAAGAAGAGAAAATAAAAGAGCAAAAGGAGAAAAAAAAAGAGAAGAAGAAAAAGAAAGGAAAAGAAAAGAGACAAAAAAACAAGGGCAGAATAAAAGCAGAGAAGGAAAGGGGGGAACGCCCCCCATTTCCAGCCGCCGCCCCGCATCAGCGGGGGTACCAAAAATTGATTAAAAAAAAAAGAGGGAAAGAAACAAACTCTTCTCTCCGTCCTCCCCAGGCGGTGAGTACCTCTTTGGCTTGGACCTCCAGTCCAGGTCATTAACTAAATAAACTCTTCTCTCCGTCCTCCCCAGGCGGTGAGTACCTCTTTGGCTTGGACCTCCCGTCCGGGTCATTGACTAAACAAACTCTTCTCTCCGTCCTCCCCGGGCGGTGAGTACCCCTTTGGCGTGGACCTCCCGTCCAGATCATTGACTAGACCAGCTCTCTCTCTGTGCCCGCTGAGCGACCAGTAAACGGTCTCCGACCGAGGCCCCCCTGAAGCCAGCACTAGCTTTCAACCTTGCGGCGAGACTAGGAAGGTGCCCGTCCGGTACGGTGGAGTGGTCCCCTCGCCCTCCCCCTGGGAAGGCGAGCACTCTCCCGTGCCCTGGCATGGGCTCCTGCCCGGATTTCTCGAAGCAAATCATTACGGGAACCTGCAGCCTGCCAATGTGTCTCGGCATGGAAGCATGGGAGGGAGCATAAAAAGAGGGGAATGTACACAAAAGAAAAGAAGGGGAAGGAAGGTCTCTCTGGGACAAATCCATACACAAGAACACGCGAAGCCATAAATGGGGTTTTTCTATATTCAAAAAAAAGGAGCCGGACTACAAGCACTTCGGGGCATACCCCTGTGTTACAAAAAAAAGAAAAAAAAATAAGGGAGCCATGCCTAGTCAAGGCCCCTGAAGATGTCTTCGAGAGGCAGAATCCCTACGCAAGGGAAGTTCATCCGGTCGCGGAGCCGCCCCCTCCGCTCCTCCAGCTGAGTGAGCTCCGCCTCCATGGACTCCACCTCGGCTTGAGCGGCACCGAAGGCTTCTCTCTCTCTCTCGGCCACTCCCTCGTTCACGGCGAGATCAAGCCTAGCTGCAGCGAGGTAGCCCTCCAATTCTATAATTCGGCTCTTCAAAGACGGGACCTTGCCCTCGCTCCCCTCCCAGGCCTCTCTATGGCGCTCCCTGTCGCCTCGCCGTGTTTCCAAGGCTTGCAGATACTCGTCCGCCTGGGTATCCAACGCGGCACGTTCGTCAGGAGCCTGGGTCTCGAGGAAGTCGCGGCGCTTGATGTATTTCAATAATAGCAAGATTCGCCGCGACCATTCCCCCAGCGGGCAGCCGAGCACTTGCAACGCCCCGGTCAGCTGCGTCACTATGGTGTGCACCTCCCGATACGACAGAGAGGGATCGGCGAGGAGCATCGCCCGTAGGGTGATCAGCATATGGCGGACCGGCGCTTCCGACGAGGTGTGGCCGGCCGAAGGCAGGGCTGGGGGAGTGAATTCCACGGTGCTGTCCACCTCCGCCCACAAGCCGGCATCCACCGTGACTGAGGAAGATGGAAGAGCCAGAGTCAAGTCGCCCGGCTGGCGTGGCTCGACAGAGGGCTTTTGGCCAACCACCGCCAAGGAAGTGGCTGAAACCAGCGCCGAAGCATCCGATGTCTCTATCATCCGCTGCTCCCCTGTTGCCTCTGCCCTGGCCCCGTCCGCTTCGGCCGCTGGCTCGGCAGGCGAGGGTGCAGCCGTCTCTACCCTGGCCGAAGGAGGAGCCTCGAGCAGAGCTGGACCCAAGGATGCCATCCACGAACTTCTTTCTCGCGTCTGGGATCCCTCCAGATGTGCGCGAAGCCCCGTAAATATTTGCCTCAGGAGCGGGTCCTCCATCTGGGCCGGAAGCTTCGGGAAAGGCGGAAGTGGAACCATCAGTCGGGGTAGACGCCCCGCTTCCACCAGTGCAGCAAGACTCGCCGCCCCTAAGTCGGAGATGCGAGCCGGCCCCTCCACCGTTATCGGGGTGACACTCGGTCGCCGCTTCGCCACGGCCTTTCAGACACGACCAGACGTCTTCTCCGGTCTCGGTATCGCCTGACCAGGGGAATGGGAATCAGCTATCCACCAGCTGGAATAAACCATGCGAAAAGGGAGACCGTGGAGCCCGCATACTCACCTCAGCCACAGGAATGAGGCTACCCTCAGGCGCGATCTCCCCCTCCTCCAGAGGCTCTCCCGCTAGGGGCCCCGCCGGCACATCCTCCTGAAGGGCCTCGAACAGAAGGGCCAGCCTGCCCATGCTGACAGCGACCCCGGGACGGTCAACTGGCGCAGTTGGAGCAGCCCTTTTCGCGGCCTCCGGCTTAATTGATTCCTGCGAAGAACCGACACAAAAAAAAACGGCGTCAGTAGGCGACCACCAAGGCGGCCCCGCACTAACATAAAATATATATATATATATATATATATATATATATATATATATATATATATATATATATATATACGCCTACGGCAGCAGCCTCTATCAAGCTGAGCACATTAGCAAATGAAAGGCCTTAAAGGCCGGTTTGGGCGGCCCAGTGCCTCAAGGCGCTACCTCAACGGGAGCCGCTTCGTCGGAAGAGTAGTCGTAGTCTACCTCTTCCCCGGACGAAGACCCGACCGCCGTTGGCTCGGCCGGAGCCGGCAAAGGGGCCTCCACCTCGAGCTCGATGACCGGCGCCTCCTCTCGCGAGCTGGGTGAGGCTGGCGGCCCAGGCTTCAACTTCTTTCGCACATACAGCTGCGTCACCGGGGGGTGCATTCGGAGGCCAAATAGCCCGGTAACCGCTCCAGCTGCACCAGTCAAAAAACGCGGGTCGTGTCAAGCCCGATCGGCTCCCAAAGGATGAAAGAGGTAAAATAGGCCGACAAAGGCAGATACCTTCTTCGACCTCGGCAGACAAAGCCTTCTCCGGAGCCGCAGCCTCGCCCTCAGAGAAGAAACGCATCGTCTCCGCGCAGGGACGCAAGGCCAACTCAGGAGGGAGAGCCACCATGGACGACGTAGGCGACCGCCGAGCCTCACCAGTATCACGGCTCGGCCCAGTCTGCATGGCCGCAAATGCCTCGAAGGACGGGATAGCGGCCGCCGGTGAGACTACTGTCGTACCCAGGGCTTCCTTGGCCCGCCTCCGCTTGGCCGCCTGTTCCCCGACCACCTTGGCAACAGCCAACGCCTTCTTGACAGGCGACTTCGCTCGAGGCCTTGCCTTGGCCTGCAGTGAGGGAGCCAGAGCCGCCACCGAGGCCGCCTTTGCTACGACCGCGGCCGCACCCATGACAGGCGCGGGCATAGGAGCCGGCCCCTCCACATCAGGGACGGGCACGGACACGGGCTCTTCCACAAGGGCTGAGACAAAAGAAATACATTCAAGCGTCAAGGCCCTGCTTCAAAAAAAAAGGGAGAGAGAAAACTTAAAAGGGGCGCCGA